>KE504872.1:213926-243458 GCA_000441515.1 Elaeis oleifera
GATGGGCCGGCTCCCGTAGGAGTCCGGGCCGGCGCTAGCAGCGACCTGTTGTTGGGGGAAGTTCGGCCGTTGACAAATCCTGAAAGGAGTTCAGCCTGATGTCGGTCACTGTAGGAGATCGGTCGATGACGGAGCTCGGTGGGCACTGTAGGAAGTCGGCAGACAATCAGAGCCCCGGGGGTATTTGAAGCAATCTGACAGGCGCCCGCAAGATCCACCTTCAGGAAGCCTGGATGGGTGCCACCTGTCGGGAACTTCGGCCGAGGGTATTTTATACCCAACAGTATCGATAAAAAAATCTTAATAGTTATCTAAAAAAAATAATTTACCAATGCTTTTAGATGCTAGTGATAGCTTTACAGTTTAATTTTCAAATACTTTTCTATGGCATTTTGATGTGTTAGTGATAATTATTTTTAATGATTGAATACCATTATTTATTCAACCTATACAGAACTTATTTGAAATATATGCAGTATTCATTAATATATTAGAACGAGAATTATAAAATAAAAATCTAGCTAAAACCATCCATAAACAATAATTACCTTAATGATTCATTTGAAAAAATCAATAGCATCCCACAATATCGAATTTAAAATGTAAATTACATTCTTAAAGCAAAAGTACAAACACTCAACAAAAGTGATAAAGCAAAAGTATTTGTTACAATTCATTGGAATCTGTACAGAAATATAAAAAAAAAAACTAAAGCCCAAAGCAATTCATCCGATGCCTAAGTAGGTACCATTTGCAAAAAGAAAAAAAAATCAAGAATTTAGAT
The DNA here is from genome assembly GCA_000441515.1 of Elaeis oleifera. Lineage (NCBI taxonomy): Eukaryota > Viridiplantae > Streptophyta > Magnoliopsida > Arecales > Arecaceae > Elaeis > Elaeis oleifera. Next base: position 214,711 of record KE504872.1, read on the forward strand.
CATTCATGCAGTTTTTAGGTGAAGAATAAGTAAAAAGGCTCTTTGCCTTCTAAACTATAAATCATTATAGATTTAAAATGCAAGCTACTCTAGCAATTACTAAGCTTTAAATCCACGTAATAACTTTCATCCAAAAACATACAAGTTTATCAAGCTTCAGTCTTCCAAAGAAAAAAAGAAATCTATCGTATCAAACTTTTAGCTTTAGTACCTCCAACTTCCCAGCCTATGACTCTAAATCCATCAATCATAGTTGTGTGCAAATTAGTCCCAACCACACTATTAGGCTATAGAATGCCATCGGTGTTGAAGATAACTTGACCAAGATATTCCAAATTAATCTGAAATATTTTCACTGCACAGTCAGATAAAACTATTAGAAGATTATGGTGATCCTTATTAATGATACTAACCATATCAGTAGAAGTTAATACAAAATAAATTCAATGCAAGGGGGAAAGCATGTAACAACTTTTCTGATAATTTAGAACTCTGATACCCAGTGTATGATATAAGAACGTGGAGGAAAAATGAGAATATTATGAAAAGCTGTAGATCCCATTTAAGAAAGCTGAATCTCTTTTGTTCCTTTGGAATTTAAGTTCCTTGCTAGCCTTAAAAGCATTCTTTGACCTAACAACATCTACCTATACTGAGTGAAATAGAGGCAGACAAGCTTTATTAGTTGGCAGAAAAACAACAACTTACAATGTTCAGACACAAATACAATAGAAAGAACTGAATCCAATATAAATATAATAGAACAACATAACCCTATATACATTAACCTGGAAAAGATAAACCCAAATAACAACACCAAAATAGGAGGAAGCCCAAGGACCATTGCCATAGATAGAAAATATACAGTGACAGCAAACATTATAGTTAGACAACTTAAACATAGTGCAGGCCCACCAACAGATATAATAAATATAACAGATGCTGTGAACATCATACATTAATGATAGATGCTGGAGAAACAGAGCCATAGATAAGTGCTGAGAGCAAGCTATTGGAGATCCTAAGACATACATCATAACAATGCAAGCAACAAAAGTGCAGAAAACTTATTAAATTGGTTGTTACAGGCGATGTGAGAAACAAGAAACAGCAGCCTCATATTGCAAATGAGAATACACCTATTGCAAACAACATAACCAAATAGAAGATGTGAAAGTAGAAGCTAGAGGAAGTATACAATTGGACGATGGAACAAGTATGTCATAAAACTGCTAAGATGACTCAGAATTTGCTGCATAACAATTAAAAGATGGGTGTTGGAATAAGGCATAGAAACTTGTCTGCAGCCAAGGCACTGTGAAAGCTGACACAGGAGAAACCAGAAGCAGCATTCATCTCATTTTGATAGTTCTGAATCCAAGGTTATTAGGATCATAGAATTTATGGAGTGCATTAGCTAAATCATTAGATAGAGCAGAGGGACAAACAAGACCAGCTTGGATGTTGGGGATGTGCCAATGGATTGATCTTATTAGAATCACTTCGAAGCTTGTTTATAACGTCACACATGCAAGAAAGGCCAACAACAATGCGAAGACCAGTAAAATCCTGCATAGAAAGTTTGACTAATATATAACAAGACAAATAAGACCCTTTAGACAAAAGTAATGTAGATGAGCCTCGTAGATCTACCTGCATAAGAACATGAGTAGGCTTGAATGGAATCTCAACTTATGGTGATGTATGGGCAAACGATCATACAATTGGTGGGCAATAAACAGTGCACTATTTTGAAACAAAACAGTCTCCAGATTTGGGTTCAATTAACCACATAGAACTTGTTGCAATTAAAGACAGTGTGTAGGCAAATAGACAGCAATGGATGGACATTTAAAGACGCCCTTCCAAAAAAAGCATATAATCAAATAGAGTGAGAGAAAAGAAGAAAACTCCCAAATTAACATCATTTGAGATGAGGATAGAGGAATCTAGGTGGTGAGAATCAACATAGGAATTCTAGGAATTACAAATATGTGGTAAAAAAAAAAGCATAAACGACAGCAAATAAAAACTTTCAGCAAAATAATTCTGAAAAATAAACTATTAAAAATGAACTAGATAAAAATTGATGATTATACAACTGGGGAGAGAATTTGAATTGAAATCTGAGGGATTGGTGGCTCAGATGCGGCTGAGGAGCTGAGAGAGACGAGGTTTGGGCTCGAAGTTAATCCCAATAATGATGATGAGGGGATGAAGCCGTAGTGGGCAATGACCTTGGTCTTCTTCATCGTCAAGTGCTCCACTCCATGAATATTCATGCTATCAATCCATCCTGGGGCCCCTCCCGACCTTCTCTTTCCCTTGCCTATTATTTCATGCCCCAAATTCGGAGAGCTCGAAAATGGGAACAACCTTAGGTTCAATAGAAGACCGTGACCATGGGCCGCTTACTACTGTCGGGTGCGATTCGACAAGCGGGTGGAAGAAGGTGCACTGGTGCCAGATCAAGACACTGGAGAGGGTGGGGAGAGCTCGACAAAGGTCGGCTTGGAGGAGAGTCAGCATGATCATTGAAGGTGTAGATGAGATGTGGAGAGGGCCGGAGGAGGAGAAGTTCCCCCTACCAGAGGGTGGAAATGACAGTAGCTAGGCTGGGTGTGGTGAAGCGGCAGCCGTGGTGGTGGGCGGAGATCGAGGTTGCGAGGTCATGGAAGGAGGATAGCCTTCCAGTTTCAAGCTTAGAACCAGTGGAAGGTGGGTTTTTTTTTTTTTAAACGCTAACCGCTTAGTTTGGTCTGCGGAGAGGATTTTTCTTTCCAAAAAAGTAACTTTGTTAGTTATTTTTTTTAAAAAATTATTTTTTAAAAATAAAATTTTGATATATTAAATTAATTATAAAAATAATTTATTGTAAAATAATTTATATTTAATTAAGTATTTATTTTTAAAAAAATTTATATAAATACTTATTATATCTTTAGTAGATATAAGATCATATGTTTTAGCTCATAAATTTTATATAAATATAAATATTATATTTATATTAATATAAATATATTATTAATATATTAAATATAATATTAGATTATAATAAAAAAAGATCATGAGCCTATCCATTTTATTCGGATCATGACTCATCGATTAGCTCATGGATCAAATATTAGCGGGTAGAAACATAGGAGGGAGCGAATACTTAATTAAAAAAAAATTATGGCTACCCATTATCACATATTTAGCATATGCTACAGAAATAAATAATTTAATTTCATAGCAATAATATTAGACAATTAATTTAACAAAAAAATAAAAATATTAAATAAATTTAAATTACAAATATTTTTTTTATACGTCGATAAAACTATGTCGCTATTTTCATAAATTATTATAGTGACTATTTAGTAATCTTTATTCTATTGTATCATTTGTCATAGGCTCACAGCATTAGTAGAATGCATGCATCTTTGCCAACTATCAACAGGGGTGGAGCTATATTTTGGCAATATCTTTAGGAGTTTGTATTGAACCTCCAAATTTTGATGCAATATCTTAAAGATATATAATATTATTAAATTTTTGTATATATATATTTTAAATCTTCACAAAATAAAGAACCTTAGTTAGCTTAGTATTTTGAATCTCCACCCTCTATCTCCCACGTCTCAATTTCAAATTCTTTCTCTCATTTTTTTTCCTCTTTTTTCTTTCTTTTCTTCTCCTCTTACTTTTGATTAATATAATAATATTAAATTTTATTTATTTATTTATTTAATTTATATATTAAATTTCAGGATGAAAAATTTAACAACGCCACTATCCATCAATATACCAACTTTAGCATTAATACATAGATGACATCTTAGTCCATGACCGTTAACTTATAACGATATAAATGCTTGTTGAAATAAAAAAAAATGACGGATGCTGTCTGAATGCCAGTGTTTAGAAGCTTGTACAGAATAAAGTCAAGGTGCGTAGGGTCCCGTAATTATGCATTTATAGGTAGACTTTGTAAATATGCGAGTCTTCACAAGCTTAGTTAGTGGTTCTTTAACTACTTTTTGGACTTCTTAGAATTACCTGATTTTTGCCTTCTTGATTGCTCACTGCATGCAAGTTAAATTGTCCTAATTAGTTTGACCTGTCGCTGATTGGACCATATGATCTTCTCCCATCTGAAGCAATGGTGGAAGATGCATAAAGCTGTTAGAAGAGAGTCCAACTAATACTGTTTGTAAAAAGGTGATGTTAATGAGATAGAAACTGGCTAAGAAACCTTAATTACTAGGGCAGCAAGTTGAGGCTTTGATTGTTCCATTTTACCTACCAAAATTCGGATTAGTTATACTTGTTTAACTTCAAACAATCTATTATAAGTAGCATTATTGTAATGTTCCAAGTTTGACTGAGAAAGGAGATGCAACCATTATTTTCACAAAAGGAAATATCCTTGCAACTGTTTCATTAATATTATCTATTTCCAGGCAAGAACTGATCTTGACTATGGCCTTGGAATGTCATTTTATTATTACATCTTCTCTTCCATTGATTATATATTTTTGAGCATGTATTCCAACTTACTGATTATTTTGTTAAAATATGATATCTTCCTAAAAAATACATATAATTACATGTTCATCGCTTAGCAATTTTCCTAAGATATAAATCACTGTCAAGATGCCAACTTTAAGAGAAGATCTTATTATGGCCACTAATGATGGGTTTTTGAGCTGAATTTTGAGTGTGATTCTCTTAATCCTGTGCAGATTATAGGATAAAAGAAGAGATTAGTTGACGAAGCAGGAAAAGCCAGAAGTCCGGTCACAATTAGTGGCTTGGTGGCGTCCAAAATTAGGGGCCACGTCACCCCCACCCCCACCATTAAACCCGGGCCCTTTCTCTATACAATCGAAAGAAAAAAAATAGTAATCACTATTTTTTAAATTTTTATTTCTACCGGCTCTACCGGTCATCGTCTCTTGCGCAAAAGAATGGTTGATGTTCTTTCGTGCTATCAACCGTTGGATCACGTTTTGCACAGCTCTCAAAGCGGTTATGGTGCGATCTAACGGTTGATGTCGCGAGAAAAGGGAATCATCCTTTCGCCAGAAAATACACCCGTCGTGTGGCCGTTAGTCTTCCTCCAACTTGTGATGTGACCAATTTTGGGAGGTAGCGCTCAACCCAGCATCTCCGCTCCTGCTCCTTTCTACCATGTGTGGGGTTCAACGTTCGAACGATCTGCTCTGCTTGGAACTTACCTGTTCCATTTCCTCCTGCCAGCCGATGGACCCTCCTCTTTCTCTTCTCCATCTCCCCTTCTCCTTTCTCTTCTTGCCATCTCTTCTGCTTCTCCTTCTACTAAGTCCACCGCCCTCCTCTCTTCTCCTATGCAAAGCTACGATGGTTACGACGCCGCGGAGCTGCTCCGCCTTGCGGAGGAGGAGAAGGAGTGGCTGGTGGCCGTCCGGCGGGGGATCCATGAGCACCCGGAGCTCCGCTTCCAGGAGCACAACACCAGCGCCCTCATCCGCTCCCAACTCGACCGCCTCGGCATCCCCTACTCCTTCCCCTTCGCCGGCACCGGCGTCGTCGCCCAGGTCGGCTCCGGCGCTCCCCCCATCGTCGCCCTCCGCGCCGATATGGACGCCCTTCCGCTCCAGGTATCGAACAAAGCCCATCGTCCCCCTTCGTAATTATGACCTCCCACTGTCTCGTCCAATTCTTTATTCTCTTTTCTTGGAGTGTCTCGTGCTCTGTTCAAAATTTTGGTTCTTTCGATCTCTGATGGGTGTTGGATTGATAGTCTGGTACGAATTTTGGATAAAGATTTCATCTTTGTGATTATGGTTCAGGAAATGGTGGAGTGGGAGCACAAGAGCAAGGTAGATGGGGTCATGCATGCTTGCGGGCATGATGCTCATGTTGCAATGCTCCTCGGAGCTGCAAAATTGCTCAACCAACGCAAGCACAATCTCAAGGTAAAGACTTTTGCTTGATATTCGAATGCTTGCAAAAGTTCGGTTGTTTATTTATAATCGAATCATCCCAAAAACAGTCCAACAGTAATAAACTCCTAATTTTGCTGGATCTTTGTGGCAATTTTTCTTTCTCTAGTTTGTACCTAGAAGATCAACAAGCGGGGTTCCTTCTCACACCTTTAAGTCGTCTGTAATTTTACAATACTTATAACAGTTGGATGATGAATGAAAATATGAGAAATCAACTAGGAAACATGACCATGAAGTTAACATGTGCTTAATACTCCAACCTCTCTTTACACTATCCATTGCAAGGGCCTTGTTAATGGCTAGCAAGGAGAAAGTCTTAGTCTTTGAAGGTGCATGTTCCCATGAGCCTTATCAAAAAGATAAACTCTTCTTCCTAATCCTTCTATTTTTAGCACATTTAATTTTACGCTATGCAAGTACAGCATCAATAAAGAAGCATCCTAAAAAAGGAGGTTAATCTTGTTGAAATTTTTGCTCCCAAGCCGTCTCCTACTAAAATCTAATTCAAGACTTGGCTAATGCAGCCCTATCTTAGGTAATGTTGCAAGATTAAGAATATGGTGAAAGTACTACACGCTACAATCATGATGATCACAGGTTGCCATGTTACTATATCATGACATGCCAGTCATGTGCCCGGTCACTTGTAAAGGCTCGAGCTCAGGCTCATAACAGCGAAAAGGGTCTGTGCAAGACCATGATTGAGTATTTTAATTACCCTTTCAAGAAAACATTAAAAAAATTCCTCTTTGAGGACTTCATTCTAAAACCAAAAATAGTTATTTCTAAAGTAAGCAATTTTAAACTAACTCCACTCAGCAAGAGTTTTTTAAAAATCTCATATTAGTAAAGATTCACAGACTGCCCTATGATTGGGGCGTTTGGTTCGTAACCAGAATCAAAATGGAAATGGGAATGGGAATGGTTATGGGAATGGTTTGGAATCAGAATCGGAATGGCCAAATCCCCGAAGCGTTTGGTTCGTGATCGGAATCGGAATTGGAATGGAAAATTGAATCCATAGAGGAGAATAGGGATTGAGTTCTATATAGATTGACCCATTCTCATTCCATCCCGGAATCGAAATGGGACTCCTCCCAATCAAACGGTTGGAATGAAAGTCATCTATTCCGATTCCGATTCCAGACCCCCACTCCCCCAACCAAACACCCCCTTATATTTAAAGATTCTGAAGTTATTAAATGATATCCTCTTCTATCTTTAGCCCCTTTCTGAAAAGTATTTTTCTTTTTCTTTTTAATTTTATCTGTTAACCACTGAAGCTTGTAAAATTATGTAACATGTAAAGGAGATGGACAAGGCAGTATAGCTGTATAAGATCAATGATCTACTCATAAACAAATATATAACTCCCCATCCAACCTGCTTCTTTTCCATGTGTCTGCTACACTTACCAATCTGTCTAATTAAGATTATCATTATAGTCTGTGGACCTTAAATATTTAAAAGAAGCTAGTTCAACATCCAATTTAATTATTCTGCCAAGATCTCATCTATAGCACAATATTAATCAAGGAAAAGAGATTTCTCAGTTAGTTTTAACACTAAAGAGCGCTGAAATAAAATACTAGGATTTTGATACATTTAACTGCAACTTCCTCAGCTTTACAAAATTTGCATTGGACAATATAAACTTTTTCTACCATATGCACCATTAGTAAGGTCATAAATTATCCTTAGAGAGGTGTTGACCCTTGATCGGCCACATAGCCCAACTTTAATTTAAATTGATACCTATCTTTGATTTGTCATCAGAATGATCCAGTATGATCAGTAATCTAATGATCATACACCATGGAATAATTGCTATTTGCACCTCCTTTTTCTTTGGGAATAAAACTTATGCTGGGCATCCTATATTCTTGCTAGATTGTTTGCCTGGAAAATCATAGTTTGGTAGTGTTGGCACTAATTTATTTGACTTCTGTACAGATCTCATCTGATTATGCTTTGGTCTTCCTATTTGTCCCAGATCCAGCAAACCAATTTTCTTAAGTTAAATATCTTGGTTCTTGTTTCACTTCAATTATAACCTTAGTTTCCATTCAAATTTCAGATTTCAATTTTCTTATTGGATGTAAGTAGTTTCTAAATGCTCTTTTTCATGATTTATGTCAAAGGGAACTGTGAGACTTCTTTTTCAACCTGCAGAGGAAGGTGGTGCAGGTGCATTTCACATGATAAATGATGGTGCTCTTGGTGGTGCGCAAGCAATCTTTGGCATGCATGTTAACTATGGATTACCCACAGGAAGCATGGAATCCCATCCAGGGCCCACACAAGCTGCTGTATGCTTCTTTGAAGCAAAAATAGAAGGCAAAGCAGGAGAAGCTGCAAATCCTCATTTGAGTGTTGATCCCGTAGTGGCTACATCATTTGCGATTCTAGCAATGCAACAGCTCATCTCCAGAGAAAATGATCCCCTCCATAGCCAAGTAGGTTGAATCTTTGTAAGTAGGTTATTATCTTTGTCAATCTGCTTTAGTTTTTCCCTGTTATTACTTTTGAATTATGTTGCAATTGCAAATTGTGAAAATTGAAGCAATGCTTTTTCTTGTTCTAAATTTACTGTTCTATCATAAATTGATTGAAGATAGAAGACTAAACTAATTGAATCAAAACACTCCACATGAATTATGGTAGATTGTATATTAGCTTCTGAATGATTGTTCATCAATTCCAGAGGCAGATCTAGGAATTCTCCATTACCTTTTCTTTATCTCCTTTTTATTTTTTTTTTGGGGAGGGGAGCAGGGGGGGGATATGTTTATTTGAAGATGAGAGGATCGTATTGAAAATGTCAAATTCATGGTGATTAAATCTGCAGCAAATGATGTGCAGTCAAAGCAGGGCTCATTTTCATACATGCAGTGAAAATGATGTGTAGTCCAAAATGATTTCACCAATATTTTAACATATTCAGCCAAGTAAAATATCAAAAAAATCAACATTTTGTTTGGTTTGAAATTATGCTCCATTACATTAATGAAAGTCACACTTTTTAAGTAATTAAGTCACAGTAGGAGATTAGGAAGAAAATTATAACCTGATGCAATACAGTAAATGAGCCCAAACTTAGACTTGAAGCCAATTAGCCATGGAGTTCGGATAACCTTGGATCTCCGCCACATGCAATCAGTTCACATCAATACAAGCTAGAAATTTGAATATTAGTAACTTGTTTTCAAAATGACCAAGTATAAATCTGTTTATAGATTATATAAGAAGCTTCTTTCTCCCCTTTTATCATAATTACTACCCCACCACCAACCAACAACTATGCTTAAATGCTTGTCTCGACTATTTTAACTAGCATTCTAGAAAGTTTGCTTATGTGCCCATGATATTTCTTTGCCACATCATTAACCACATCATTGAGTAAAATTCAGCTGGTGCAAATTGCTCTTTCATCAAGCTTCCCCGTTGGCAAGAACTCGCCCTCAAGTTCTTGAACCTGGGGTCTTCACCAAAAATATTGTCAAAGATGTCAAAGATCTTCCATTGAAGGTAGTTGACATGCTATTAATCCTCGAGTAGATCCACTATGTGTTTGTCTCCAATCCAAGATATGACATAAAAGGTGTCACACCCCAAATCCAAGATATGACACGGCCATGCTTTTGTGAGATAGCGCTCACGATAACATAAAGCCTATCGATCATAATCAGCTAAAATGTATGACAAACAAAATATAATAAAAGATTCAATTCTATCATTTATCAAGCAAATAAATCAAGATTGGTCCAAAGCATCTAAATTCAATATCAAATATCAAAACCTATGTCTCAAAATTTATAAAATAATTGATACAAGTCCATAATCATCTAATAATTTCTAAGCTTGCTAACACGAACCTTCAAGTCTGGATCATCCATCGTTCTTAATATTATTCCTTTGTAAAGAAAAGATAAATGATGAGCTACACCAGCTCAGTAAGTAAACCTATACTTCCTTATCTAATCAAGCATAATTTTTTTTTATGATAATGCAACACTAAGAACATAACAGATGCAACACTAAGAACATAACAGATAATATAAAATATAGTATTTCATAGTTCATATAATAAATAAGTCCTAAATCAATCATGCATGCATAAATCATGAACATTTCATAAACATAATTCGTAAGTCGTTCTTGTCATATGTTTATGTCATGGTTTAAAAAGTTGCTCTCAGATATTCGTGCTACGATCATTTTATACCTGTAACAGGGTCAGTATTCTTAATCAACACAGTTCTTGTTTCGTATGCTAACTTTATATCCGCTGGTAAGGCTTGTATTCGTATGGATGCTAGCTCCGGATGTCGAATTTTTCGATTTTAGGGATTCTTTCATAGCTATCCGATAGCTTTTGAAATTTTTATATTTTTTCTTAAAACATATATATACGTAGATGGAAAACAATAAAATTCAATTTTTATAAGCATATTATTTTTCATAAACATATTCATGGAATCACTTGTCACAATAAATATATTTTTCATATCTTATATGCTGATTCTTATTTTATGAAAATATGATTTCATACAGCAACATATCAACTGCATAGAAATATGATAATTTGAAAATAAATAATGAACGTAAGATCTACTTACCTCATTCATTCTAGATCTTTAGACTTTGTTGGAAGAATCAGATTATTCTATTTAAAATATCAAAAACATAATCAATTCTTATTCGATGAATTCGGTAGAATTAAATCATAAGGAAAGAGGACTGTTGACTTGGTGGATGGTCCAACAAGCTATGGACTGTCTGGGCATTGGGGCAATTCAAGACCTCCTAGCTGAGGATCAGATCTAAGCAAGTCAATCGAGGAATCTTGAAGTACGGATTGGATCAAGGCCAAAATCGATCAACAGAGTTCATCAATAGTGGATTTCAAATATACTCAACATGATCGATATGGGGTTGACATACTGCATGAATATAAAAGTGATTTCAGATCTCTTTAGAAAGATCACCTTCAAGTTCATATTGGGATCCATGAATTACATAGAGAGAGAAAGAGGAAGTAGAGAGAGAAATCCTAGATAGAAGGAGAGAGAGACACAAGAGTGAGAACCTTTCTCTCTTTTTTCTTTCTTCTTTTCTTTTTTCTTCCCTTCTTTGGCCGAATAGGGGAGGAAGCGGGCATGGTTGCTAGTGGCTGGAGGACCGGCAATAGGTGGCAGCAGGCGGACAGCGGTGGACGGCCGGAGATAGTGGCTACTAGTCAAAAAAATCATGGAAAAAAGCATGAAAATAGGGGATGAATAGGATTCTTCTTTTCGATGGGTTTTCTGGTGAAATTGACGATCGGCGGCTATATGCAAAAGCATGGGAAGAAGGGGAAGCAAGAGAGGAAGGAGGGCCGGGTTTACCTTGGGCTCCGACGGCATCTCCGGCTCCAATTTTCGATAGGCACGGATCTAGAAAAATCGGCAAAATAAGAAAAAAGAGAGAGAAAGGAGAGGCATGCTCGTGATGGAGGGTCATGATGAGAGGAGCTTCAAATATATAGAGGACTTTTGGTGGCCCTTTGTCTTCAATTCTTTCCTTGTTTTTGCCTGGGGTTTTGGCTTACTTAGTGATGGGCTAGTCCAATGGACCAGGCCATCATATTCTACCCTCCTTATAAGAGTTTTGTCCTTGAAACTTACCATAACTTCATTATCTAAATAAATGGAGATAGTCTTTATTTAATACTCTACTATACTTTCGCTGCACAACTTTGATGTAAGCCAATTTTTCTATACTCGTCTCATGTCTAAATCTACAAATCATAAATCTAAGTTTAAGTATTACTCATGATCAAATCTATTACTCTGATACCATAAAATGTCACATTCCACATCTGGGATATGATATAGCCATGCTATCATGGGATACCGCCCATAATAACACGAAGTCTATCGATGATAATTAGCTCAAATTTATCACACATAAAATATAATAAAAGATTCAATTCTATCATTCATCAAGCAAATAAATTAAAATTGATCGAAAGCCTCTAAATCCAATATCAAATACCAAAATCATCCAATAATTTCAAGCTTGCTAGCGTAGACCCCCAAGTCTGGATCATTTGTCATTCTTAACCTTATTTTTTATAAAAAATGACAAATGAAGAGGTACGAGCTATACCAACTTAGTAAGTAAAATCTACATTCTTTATCGGATCAAGTATAAGTTTTAATGATAATGCAATATTAAGAAATAACATATAATATAAAATATAGCATTTCATAGGTCATATAATCAAATAAGTCATAAACCAATCATGCATGCATAAATCATGAATATTTTTTAAACATGATTTGAAAGTCGTTCTTATCATGTGTTTATATCATGGTTCAAAAAGTTGCTCTCAGATATTCATACTACGATCAGTGCTCTTAATCGATAAAGTTGTTTCATATGTCAACTTTATATGAATCGACAAGACCTATGTTCGTATGGATGCTAGCTCTGGATATCAATTTTTTCGATTTTAGGGATTCTTTCATAACTATCTGAGAGTTTTTGAAATCTTTATATTTTTTCTTAAAACATACATATACGTAGGTGGAAATAATGAAATTCATGCTTCATGAACATATTATTTTTTCATAAACATATTCATGGAATCATTTGTCACGATAAAATATGCTTTTTTATATCTCATATGCTGATCCTTATTTTATGAAAATATGATTTCATACAGCAATAGATTAATTGTATGAAAAATATGATAATTTAAAATAAATAAGGAGCATTAGACTCACTTACTTTGCTCGTCCTAGATTTTTAGACTTTGTTAGAAGAATCACATAATCCTATTTAAAATATCAAAAACGTGATATTTTTATTTGATGAATTCAGTAGAATTAAATCATATGAAAAGAGGACCGTTGACTGGATGGTTCGTCCAACAGACTGTCTAGACATCAGGACAATTCAAGGCCTCCTAACCAAAGATTAGATCTAAGCAAGTTGATTAAAGAATTGTGAAGCACAGATTGGATTAAGGTCAAGATTGATTAATAGGGTTCATCAATAGTAGATTTCAAAGATACTTGATATGGCCAAAGTGGGGTTGACATACTGCACAGATATCAAAGCGGTTTTGGATCTCTTTGAAAAGATCTCCTTCAAGTTCATATTGGGATCCATGGATTAGATAAAGAGATAAAGAGGGAGTAGAGAGAGAAACCCTGTAGAGAATGAGAGAGAGACACAAAAGAGAGAGAACCCTTCTCTTTTTTCTCTTTTCTTTCTTCTTCTCTTCTTTTCCCTTCTTTGGCTAAGCAGGGAGGAAGCAGGCATGGTTGCTAGTGGCTGAAGGACCGACAGCAGGCGGCGGCAGTAGGTGGCCAATGGTGGGCACTGGTGGATAGCTAGCAACAGTGGATACCAATCAAAAACATTGTGGAAACAAGCATGAAAAACATGGGATGAACATGGGTTCTTCTTTTCGATGGGTTTTCCGATGAAATTGATGATTGGCAGCCGTGCGCAAAAGCATGAAAAGAAGGGGAAGGAATGAGGGTCGGGGCTTACCTCGAGCTCCGGCGGTATTTTCAGCTCCAATTTTCGATCGGCATGGGTCAAGAAAAATCGGCAAAACAGGGAAAAAGCGAAAAGGGAGGCATGCTCGTGATGGAGGGTCATGCTGGAGAGGAGCTTCAAATCTATAGAGGAGACCTAGAGTTTTGGTGGCCCTAGGTCTTTGATTCCCAATGGAATTGCCAGAGAAGAAGACTCCCGATTTGGTGGCCCTAGGTCTTTGATTCCCACATGGAATTGCCAGAGAAGAAGACTCCCATCTGGAGTCTTCTTCCAATTCTTCCTTTTTTTGTGCTGTTTGGGTGGGGTTTTGGCCGACTTAGTGGTGGGCTAGTCCAATGGATCAGGCCATCACAGAAGGGACCATCAACCTGCTCTTGTAGCTTGTCCTCACATCTTGGTGGAAATTGATCCTTGTCGAAGATGAACTCAAAGCAAATCTCCCTCCTTGATGGCTACTACATGTCGATGCTTGTTTTTGTCGCTTCTTTGCATATTTTATTGCTTTTCTTAATCTTTTGTTTCACTTGTTCATACATTTTCTTGACATTCTTGACCTTTTCATTTGCATCCCCACCAAATCTATTTTAAAAAGGAAGAGTTACCAAATGGAGTCACCCCCATTCTAGGCCGGTTGATTGGTTGTAGGCAAATTATGTTTGAGGAAAAACTTGATTCCATTGTTGCTTATTGCTGTCAAAAATGCTTCTTTTCTAGATTATCTAGTCTTCAATTATAACTTCATTCATTTGTTTGTGGATGATAAGAGGATTTGAATTGAAGATGTGTGCCCATTTTTTCGATGTTCAACAAACTTTGGTTCATGATCATACTTACAGTTATTGGAACACCATGGAGCTTCACAATCTCTTGAAAATAGAAATCAACTATTTGAGATGCATTAGAAGTATTTAAATAAGCATTAGACTTGTACAGAATCGGCTCACCTAACATAGTTTTCGTCAAGCACAGGCCCAAATTTTCAGCCCATCAAGTTAGACTGGGCCTCAGTTCTTCATAAATAATAAAATTGGGCCAAGCTTAGGTTGTTATTTTTTTAACCGACCCAGCGTAAATTCTTTATATATGTGTCAATTCAATATATATTTTTAAAGGTGAAAATAATAAGAAAGAGGAAACAAATGTAATAAGGCCTCCCCCCTCTCAACAAATGCTGCCACTCCCCTTCATCCCCACCCCATATTCCTCTCCTTCCTCTATCTCTATCTCTCACAGGCACGCATCTGCTGCGCATCTCCTCTTTGCCTCTGTCCCCACTCCCCCTTCAGCTCTACCTCCCTCTACTGACCACCAACCACCTCCTTCTCTTCCTCTCTCTATACCCCCTCTCTCCCCCTCCTTTTTGATCTTGATTTGTATTTGGAATTTTTATTTTTTGTGAAGCTGAACAACAAGATGATCTCGATCAAGCTCAAGAATGATACCATTATTCATGGCGCCATCATAGATTCCTCTCTCTCCCTTCCCCCTAGTGCCATGACCCTCTTTGGCTGGGTCGAATAGTGACTGCAGTGCACTTGGCTCACAAATATTCGGCAAGATGAGGTCAGGCTTGGCCTTATGGGTTTGTTGTTGGGCCAAGCTTTTGTTGGGAAAATAGGCCTAAAATCCAGCTGGGTTAGGCTAGGGTCTAAAGATTTGATTTTGGTATGGAGTTGTGGTTGGACCCGAACCTGACTCGACTTCAACCTATCCCGACCTAATGGATGAATTGGTCTAATAAGCACAAAATTTTCCATTTTCAGGAAGTCTATCCACAAACACAAAATAGAACCTTTGCTTCATTTGGTTGGGAAGTCCCAACACAAAATCTATGCTTCGATATTTCTTGGAGTTTTTGGAACAAGAAGAGGATTGTCTTGTTTGGTATTTTGTGCTTGACCTTTAGCCACATCACAAATTTAACGCCATTCTATGTGATGAATTACATGTTTGATCATCTTTGGCCAATAGAAATGATCCTTAATGAGAGGTACTATTTTATCTCTCCAAAATGCCTCCCAAGGCCACTCTGAAGAGTGGATTTAGGAATATGCAAGACATTGTCTTTAGAAAGGTACCCGTTTTGAAGAATGAAGTCTTCTTTTGGGCTCATGGTACAATGTACTGACCCGAACGGGTGCATACCTAGTGATATGCCATACCATTCTATACCAAATTGGTTCGCTGTACAAGGGGCGTATCAACTATTGGTATGCCAAGCTGATCTCCTTAACGGGTGCACGAACACTATACCAAGATGTTACGAGTATGGGATCTAGTACTAAGATTGCGAACCTTATTTTTGTTCTTCTGAAATTCAGCCTTCAACCCATAGCTTGCTGACATTTTAATCATTTAGACATGAATGTTATAGGAGCTCAAATCCAACCATCTTCACATGCGAGGTAGCTAACAAAGAATGCCACTGACCAAGAGCTTGCTCCACTTAATTAATATTCCCTAATTTTTGTTGTATAGTGTAATGGGAAGTTTGAAGAAACTCTAACCCATTTAGCATTTCTCTCATTAGTAATATTTTCTTGATTGTTCATATATTTTAGTGCCCCATGATCTAAATAGAGAACATTTTTTTGTATTTAAAAAGGTAGTGTTGCCAACTATTCAATCCTCTGAATGATTGCATAAAATTCTTTATTTTGGGTAGTGCTTATGTCTTTCACTTAGCTTTTCACTGAAGAAACCTATAGCCTACCCTCTTTAACAACATTAGAGAATCATGGTCATCTTGAAATAACTTCTAAAGATCAGGCAAAGTAAGAAGAGGTGCTTTGGTTATTTTTCTTCTAATAAGCTCCAAGCTCTGTTGGGTTTCTTTGACCAAGTAAAAACTCTCCTCTAACGCTAAGGCAGTTAGGGAGGGAGGAGAGTGTTGTAAATTCTAGAATGAATCTTCAGTAGAAGCTTGCCGACTCATAAAAACTCCTCACAGCTTCTACCTTTTTTTTCGGATCAACCTGGTTGTCTTTTGATGATATGACATAGCCCCAAGAATACAAAGCTATCCATCATGATTTCACATTTTTGGATTGAGTTATAATGTTTCATTTGGAAGGACAATTAAAATTTGATCAAGATGATCAATGTGCCATAGATGGCTGTGGCTACAAAATAGAATGTCATTGAAATAGACTACCACAAATTGTTCAATAGAAGCCTTGGAGGCTTGAATCGGTAGTGTTATGAATGTAGTTGGTGCATTAGAGAGCTTGAGTGGCATGACTAGCCACTATTATAAGCCATCCTATGTTTTGAGTATTCATCCCCTGGTCATATCCAAATTTGTGGTATCCACATCTCAAATCTAGCTTGGATAACATTTGAGAACCAGATAACTGATCAAGCATATCACTTAGTTATGGGATAGAGCACTGGAATTTTACAATAATTTTATTATGGCCAGACTATCCATGCAAATGTGCCATATGCGATCTTCATTTGGCACACAAGGGGTTGAGACACTAAATGGACTTATATGTTCTTGAATCATTTTTTCAACCATATAGTTCTTGACAACTTTCTGCAATTCTTCATGTTCTTTTGGGATTGTTGTCACTGGTTCCCCCTGGTTTCCACATTCACTCTGCCTAAGTTGTTCTAAATATGATTACTGATACTAGGAGTTTTGGCAGAAGTTGACATCAGAATTCACTACATTCTCTGGATGTGGTCTCCACTAGACCCTAATTTTTGTCCGGCATATGTGATGTAGTCTAGACAATTATCAAGGTGAAAGGAGCTATTGCTGTGAAG
Source organism: Elaeis oleifera (assembly GCA_000441515.1). Taxonomy (NCBI): domain Eukaryota; kingdom Viridiplantae; phylum Streptophyta; class Magnoliopsida; order Arecales; family Arecaceae; genus Elaeis; species Elaeis oleifera. Next base: position 232,008 of record KE504872.1, read on the forward strand.
GCCTAAGAACTATTTGTTATACAGAATTAGCTGTGTGCATCTTATCTTCTCATGCTATTTCAACAATACTTTTGATGTAGGAATATTTACCTCTAGGGATGCTGTTTCTAGTGCAACTTAAAGTTGCATCCAAATCCTGTCATAGGAGACTGTCCAGAAAGTAATTGGAGGTTATAATTTGCTATTTGTTTTGTCATTGGTTTTCATTTTACTATTGTGCCTGTATTATGCCAGGTTACTTATATTGCCGTGTAGACTCAGAGCGTTTGCATCCTTGGTGAATTCAATTTTATCATTATGCTCTCTGTCTTCTTCCTCCCATTGTACTTTTGTCATTGGCCCATCATTTGCAATTCTACTAAGGGTTGCACTATTCATATCAGAGTCTGATTAGATGCATATTTTGAAGAATAAAATGATATAAGCAAGAAAGGGAGCAAACAAGTAGCTGCTACTTTTGCACAACCTTCAATTGTGTAATGTTATGAACCTATGCAATCATGGAAGGTGAACTATTGAGCTTTTATTTTGATACCTTGTTCACAGTTGGGTTATTATAAGAGTATTTACAACATCGAGATCGTCTTTGGGTTCTAATAAGGTGGTCTTAGGTTGCTTTTGTGTCTCAAAAGCATCTAACTACTATATAAGAGATTAAGAGCTTACATAGGCTCTTGTATTATTTGGATTAAAGTTGGTTTGCCTATTAATGTGGAAGAGATGCCTCTCCTTAGAATAGAAGATTTACACATTTATTCCCTTTTTTTTTAACATTGTCAACAACTGCTGATTTCAACTTTCGCTAATTTATTTAGGTTTCTTCCTTTGTTCCTTCTCTCTTCCGATACCTTTTTTGTTTTTAAGTTCCTCACCTTTTAGCTCTATTTCATAAGGACAATATCTCCACCATGCTCTACTTATTTATTGCTTACTAAGTATCGACAAATTTCATGAGGTTTAGCTTATGAGGGCACAAGATGGTGATGATTGCAAGTGAGAGCTGGAGATGACCAAAAAGAGAATCTTGGTGTTGGCAAGGGCACCACCAGAAAAGGTTTACCACAAATTCTAGAGATAACCAGAGGATGGAGAGCCTTTAGCTACAAGTGCAATAATCTTCTGAACAACAATATGAAATGGATCCAGATAACCCTGAACTAGGTAGAAATAATGAAAAATGAATATAGTAAGTGAAGGGAAGATAGACCTTCTGGCGAACAAATCCATCCAAGCCTGGGAAGAAATGTTATTCAGCTTAAGCTGTGTGCTATCTCTGAAAGAAAATGTAATAAGATTCCTATTGGATGGGCTAGTGATTCTGTTCAAAATGTTTAAGCAGCATAAAAGGTGAAAATTTTGCCATATTTGCCCCTTTTTAGGTCAGTACAATGAAATAGAAGTATTGAGAGAAAAATCTGTATCTCCATGACCTCAGAGTCACTGTTAATACAGCAGATATGTAAAATGGCTTCTTAATATTTTAATTTTGAGACTGAAGAAGGCCAAGTGATTGCATAGTCTAGAGGAGTCTATAAAATACATTGAAAAAATACAGCTTGCCCAGAAGAGAAAGGGAATTGTTGAACAAATAAATGGAGTTTTATCTCCAAACTTTGGAGTTTGGAGCTATGAGGGCCCACTTTTCTACAGCTTTTGTTTTATCAGTATTCAGCAAATCCCAGGAATCATTAAAATTTGATTACCATAACCACAACCATGAATTCAAGCCTTGTGTTGGCTATTTTGATTCAGCTCTATGACCTCCACGGTTGCCAACCACTATTGGATTGTTTCGACTGCTTGTTCTGTTTGGTTCTTAAAAGTAAAACATGGTATGAAATATGAATCATACCATCATGAGACTTGATTTTTTAATACATAGTGGTGGTTGAATTTCTTTATTGTCAATAATTAAGGATTTTTGTGACCCTGAACATGTTGGATAATTAGGGCAACTTTTTCTTGGGTAATGCAAGTTTGTCTTTGAAACCTTCTCTGGTTGTTCTAGTTATGCAATGTTTAGTTGGAGTTGTTGGTAACTGCACATGTGGATAGTTGCTATACCTTGGAGCTACATACTTATCTATGCTTGTTTTGTACCGTTAATTTTGGTTAAGCTTGATGATCATTTGTTACTTCATAGTTCATATTACCTTCTTAATTCTTTTCTACTTCTCCTGTGGAAGGTACTTTCTGTTACTTATGTTAAAGGTGGTGTGGCATATGACTTTACACCTTCCTTTGTTGAATTTGGGGGCACTTTAAGGAGTCTTACAACAGAAGGCTTGCACAGGCTACAGAGACGAGTAGAGGAGGTCCGTTATCATGAATTTTCTTTTTAAATGACCATGAAGAATCTCTTTGGATATAAGTGAATTAGGTTTGGTTTGCTATGACATCAAAGATTTACTTCCATCAAAAATGAGCCCTGCTGCATTAATGGACAATATGTTACCATTAATGGATGTTGATGTTTTCAGGTAATAGAAATCCAAGCAGCTGTACATAGATGCAAGGCATATGTCAGCATGAAGTCCGAGGAATACCCATTTTATCCTGCTGTTGTTAATGATGGAAGTTTGCATCATCATGTACAAAGGGTTGGTGGAATTCTGCTTGGCCCAGATAATGTGAAGATTGGGAAGAAGATCATGGCAGGTGAAGATTTTGCATTCTATCAAGAGTTAATTCCAGGTGTCATGTTCAGTGTAGGGATAAGAAATGAGAAAGCCGGTTCAGTCTACCCTGCTCATTCTCCTCATTTCTTATTGATGAGGATGTTCTTCCAATTGGAGCAGCATTACACACTGCAATTGCAGAATTGTATCTAAATGGGCGCAACAGTGCAGGTGATGATAAAGATTTATCTTCTGCTGGATAAATTTATCTTTAGAAAATATATGTACAATTTGATTGGTTTACGGAGGGTGATGCTACAAATATATGTGTTCATTGACAAACAGCATATTGTATAATGACCCAAGACTCCAACTTTTCTTGGAGGTTTCTTAGCTCACTGTATTATATTATCCTTCTTAGCTCAATCCAACCTCGCGACAGGCCTATTGACTGTTCCTTGAATGAGGGTTAAACTGATTGTTATAACATTTTGGAGATTTAGATTGTAAATAGTTTGGCAGATTTCTCTCTGGCACAACATGAGTATTAGTTAGTGGCAATGGTAAATAAAAACTGACCTCATGAACTATATATGCGTCTTTCTTGTCAGTAGATCTGTCTGCAAGATCGGCTGGTAGAATTTGAAAATGGAAGTAAAGAGAAAAGGAAATATATGACAGTGACATAGACCAAGAATTGTCATTCTTGAAGTTGTGAAGCAAATATGGACCAGAAAGCTTGTTATTACATGTTTTCTTGATCTGTAGGAATTAGGGATTAATGTGAAATTCTGACCCATAGATTGTAATGTTTTATGTTAGACTGTAATTGACCTGTAATTACGTATGGTTAGCATAGTATCTATTCTCTTCTGATTGCTTGTGTCTGTATTAATGACTTCATCAGGCAGTATGTTCTCAGGGTGATATTATGAGATTAACTTTTTATTTGTTTTGTATTGTACAGAAACTTAGCTGTTTTCAAGGAATATTACAACATAAAATTATTTTGTTCTTCTGCATGCCATTTTGATGCTATTAAGAGCTTATATAAACATTTTATATGTGATATTTGTTTGCAAATTCTCTTCATATTAAATGGCTTTTAACTGTTGGCTGGCAGATGTCTGGAAAATAGTCTGTAATTGGCAAAATGATATTGATTTCTACTTATTCTTTCCACACTGGTAGATGGTGACTTTCAACTGAAGAATCAAAGTGTTAAAATTGTTCTCACAAACTTCTCAACACTACAAACTGGCTAGACTAATTGTTGTGTTATGACTATTAGCTATCAAGGTTCACCATCTCGGTAATAGACCTCATACTGGTAACATCTTGGTACAGTATCAGTAAGTCAGATATGGAGGTCGGTTCGGCATACCGATACTCATTATGCCCCTTATATTGTTTCTGGTTCATTACATGGTGTACAGTACGGTATGCCTGGTATGCTCCGGTGCTAATCAGTATGGCGTACAATGCTAGTATCTTATTCATTATAGTTTATCTGCTGAACTTGAAGATATATTATATATTCTGTTCAACTATGGTTGTACATGAGATTTTGATAATGATTTGTTTGCTGGTTAAAGATGCCAGTTGCATAAATATACTGTGCTTTCACACAATTTCTACTCGTATATTGGATATTTCATGCATGAGTTACTTGTAGGTGCTGAGCTCTATCCCTCACATGTGTGTCTTATTAGATAAATTAGAACACTTCTTTCAAAAGCTTCATAAAATTAGATCAAGGAGGAATAGAATTATCTTATTGGATTCATTAGTTCACTTCTTTCACAAGTTTTGTTAAGTTAGATCATTATTTTATTGGATTCATTAGTTCACTTCTTTCTCAAGTTTTGTTAAGTTGGATTAAGAGAAATGATGTCTTGGGTCTTCATCAGTTAGAGTCTCACTAAATGTTCCAAGTATCTGTCATCTACTGCCTTCATCAGACTCCACCTCACTGAAGATTGTAATCCTAATTCTATCACTTGCTGAGGTTGCTAGAAGACGACCAGACAATAATTCTAACATTTATGGTCCCAAAAGACTCATGATGCTAAATACTAACGCATTGAGATTCTCACAGTGTTATTGACTGATTCTTAAGTAGGTGCTATTCCTTGCCTCATGGTGGCCAGTGGTGCATGATCATGAAAACTCCAATACTACATTTTCCAAAAGTTAAAGATTTTTGTGATTTCATCTTCGGTTTATGTGAACTTTTGGGTATCTGTGTTTAAGTTCAGAGATACCATTCTTTTGTTGCTATTATTAACATTTTGAGGAAGTCTGTCTTCAACCCTTCTTGACTATTGATTTCTGATTTTTCAACAACGTGTAGTCATCTTCATCCTTGTTGGCTCTCCCATGACCCAGTTCATCTTGGTAGCAATTTCTACAGTGCTGTTTTCAGCTCTACTTCCATTCCTTTGACCTGCTAAGTCTTCAATTTTTCATCCTTCATCTAAAGGCATTGCTTACATGTGGGTCCATGCCGATGGATCAAATATACTCCCTAATGTTCTCTCTAACCTTGTAGGACAAATGGGGAAAAGGAAAGAGAGAAAATCCACTGCTTTAATGCTGTGGATTCCTCAGAGATTCTGATCTGATGATGCTTCATTGATTGTCAGCTCAGATTGACAGAGTTAAGATTCATAGACATGCCCATTGATTACAGCCCACATTGATCTGTAAGAGTTTTAAGAATGGCGTATCATCCTGAATTCAGAGTGATCTTCATGTATTTATTCAAATATTTTCTGAATTTGAATATATTTTCTAAATAATGATTATTTACTTTGATGTGACCATCATACCTCATGTCACCTAGAATGAAAAATTTTGATCAGATTCAAATTCTATGTGATGGAAGGGGAGTGTGAAAATACATTGATCAGACTCAAATTAAGTTATTTATATATCATGATCCATAGCTACCTTCTGCATGGGTAAAATTACTCTAGTTCTCTTTATCTCTTTCTTTGTATTCCATTAGAAACATGAAATGCTCTACTTGGGGCTGGCCAAGTGGTGACCAAATACTAAATGTAGTTATAAAAAAATGATAACAAGGAATGGCCTTTCTTAGAGTAACAGATTATCATAACGTAAAAACTTTTATCTATTTTTCCAGGAAATCAGTGGATAAAAAACCCCACCACTGGCATCATAACAGTAGAAACCAAAACCATGCTTGCTACCATAAAGAATTTATATATTTGATATTATTCCTGTAAATGATACCACTTCTCCTGTACTCAAATGACAAATTATTTTAAAAACATTTGCTTGCCAAAGAAATAAAATTATCTCAAACACTGACAAGTTCCTTATAGGCTGCACCATTGCCTTGTGACATCAGACGTCATCTGCACTAATAAAGCATCTTGATGCCACTAGCAGTGCTACATCCTTATAGACACAAGGATCACCAACCCATGCATCAAAAAGGGTGCTCAATATAGATAACATAGTCTACAAAGTTGTTGTGCATACAGGATACCCATTTAATACACATTTCTTTAGATCCTTATTTGCACATTTCCAAACTTGATCCTGTTTCTACATTCTCTGTTACAGTCTTACTACATCCTCTTCAATAAGACAAATTTCATTCTTCTTTAGTTCATTTTTATCCAACTCTTATTATTTTTGTATTCCCATGCCATTATATTTCCTTCCCTGTTTCTTCGGCAACAACAATTATTTCATAGATGAAAAGAAAGCTTCTAAATATGATTGAACCAAATATTTTGGACAACCCATGTGACCTTTTGTTTTCATTTCATCAGTATGACAGTGTAAGACATCATAAAAGTTCCCCAAAAAAAAATAATTTATTATAAAGAACAGCAAAGTATATCTTAATTAATCTCAAAGCGGTGCCTGATTGGCTTGCCAGCTGGCAGTTAGATCTTTGTTTAATGATCTGAGAAAATTGAATGGTCATCGTGATGATAATGTCATCATGATTCATTATATGTTCAAGTCTTCCATGCATAGGTATAAATCAAGAAAAATAGCTTATCATCTAAACCATGCTGGATCATTGGAACTTTATTGTTGCAACAAGCTCTTATTTTGTAGATAATGATTATTAATTTTGTCATATTAATGAATAATATAGTGGCTAAAACATGAGAAGCCAAAATCACACCATAAGTAATAGTGCGTTCTTAGATTGGGGAACTAATGTTTACATACAGTAGCATCCAACGATTATGTTGTTATTATAATGATTTCTTCCTATGCTAATCCATGGCCATCTTATTCTATATTACATACAGTTCAACTTACTAATGGGATTATTTTCATAGAGTTTTATGAGATGCAACAAGCATTGGGTTCTCATCACTGAAAATCTGAGGTGGTGGTGGCGGTCGTTCGATAACATAGACCGGCATCCAATGCATCATCATTCTCCTTGCCATCTCTTCTTCACTGATGATGCTGCCATTCCAATAAACCATCCTCTTCATCACCATGTCTGCCCCATTGGGAATGTCCACATTGGTTGGTCCTTCCCTTCCTTCTTTTGCTCCTCGCCACCTCCCTTCTCTTCCTTGCCACCACCATCTTTGTTCCCCTCAGCACTTTCTTCTTTCTCCTCTGCCTTCTCTTCCTTCTTCTCCTCTGCCTTCTGTTCCTTCTTCTCCTCTGCTTTCTCCTCTTTCTTCTCCTCGGGAGGCTTCTCCTCAGCTTTCTTCTCTGCTTCCTCTTTCTTCTCTTCTTCCTTTGGGGGCTGGGGGACAATTGTCGCAAGCTTCCCTGTTCTGCGGTGAATGTAGTCTGCGAGCTTTTCTCCATTCATGGTTCCGGTCACCATCACCTTCCCAGTGCTCAGTTCAGTCTCGGCAGTTTGCACTCCTGTATGGAACCTCACATGAGAGTTTTGGTAAGTTGGTGCATCATAGATGCCATTTGGACACTATGGATTAATTTGTTAGAATGGTTATATATGGGTGGTATCTGATCTTCTTATGCTCGCTAGCGAGCATGGCATGTGAATCTGCAAACCTTGGTGTATCTTTTGATACAAGACCTTGTCATGGCTACAAGGGATCTTGAAAGGGATGCATTACTTTGTAGCGTGAGAATTGATAAAGCCAGCAGAGACACAGAGAGAGAAAGCAAAGGCTGAAAGATACCTCTCATCTTTAATATCTTTCGCCTCAGCTGCTGTGCGCAGGCTTCACAGTGCATGTTCACATGTATCTCAACTGTGGTTATCCCACTCACCTGTTCCAAAAGAACAAAAGACAAACAATTTGATCAGATGTAGCAGGTACACATATGCAATCCCTGTAAATCAGTACCTAAAAAATAAAATATATCAGTGCATACATAAACATAAATGCATTATATATAATACAATGCACTAATCATTTAGTCTGTTTGGATTTTGATCAATAACATCTTCTCGATGGTTCTTAAGTTTAAATTTGCCACAGAAATGGGGAATTACTTCAAAGAGATTGAGGGCCCTACTTATTCCTTATTTTCAGGGATAATCCCGTAGGAATTACTATTCTTTCTGGCTGCTTTGATCTCTTCCAATTACCCAGCTTCCCTTAGTTTACATAATCTAAAAGCTGCTTGGAAAATTTTATCAATACGAGAAGATATTTCAGCAATCAAAGAGAACCTAATTAGAATTTATATATAGTGCTGTATGTATGTATGTTTGCGATTGCTACATAAGCTGTTAACCAAGTCATTATGATTTGCATGTATCAATCCCTAAATGCCATGTTAACCTGGTGAAATGAGTGATGATTTGCTTGATGATTGGTAGCAGTTCTATGTTTATATAGCGAATATATAGGGCTCAAGCAGATGAACGACCACACATAGGAATCACATGTTCTGCCATGCACTATGAACTAGTCCTAAAGCACCATTTTGCTGGGTCCCTTGCTGATTATCTTTTGCAGCAGAGAAGGCTGCGATGGATTGCGAGGAAATATGGCTGTCTCAAGTAATTATTCCCATTTCTACGTCTTGTGCATTCCCAGCCATTGGATGTAAGGGGTGTCTTATATCCAAGTGTGTCCTGATCATTCTCTGAATGATGATAGACAGTGGTGCAACTTTGACATAAATGAATACATGTACACATAGAGTTTGAGTTATGTGCATGCATGGGTATTAGTGTATATAGGTAAGAAAAGGGATTAAACCTGTGATGGAACCACTTGCTCCTGTTTGGACTCCCCTTCGGCTGGTGGCAGTGGGGAGAGGACTCTTGCTCTCTTGAGGGTCTTCTTTTGAATTCTGGAACACAAAGCTTGAGGGTCCACTATCCCTTTAATTGTGAGCTGGTTCTGCACCATGTCTATCTCAACCCTTCAACCCCTGATGTGGATTACCCCTTAGAAAGGTTAGCATACAATGCTGAGAGAGAGAGAGAGAGATAGAGAGAGAGAGAGAGAGAGACCTCTGCACTTGAGGACGCACTTCTCAATCTTCTTGGCGCATCCAAACAATGCAAGTCCACAACAAGATAATGGGAGGGGAGGGGGGGGCTTTGCTTCCTCTTTCTTCTCTTCCTTCTCCTCCTTTTCCTCTTGCTTCTCCTCCTTTTTCTCTTCTTTCTTCTCTTCTAACTTGGCCTCCACCTTAGCTTCTTCCTGCCACGGAAATTAAGGAAAAAACACACACTCCATAATAAATCTAGCAAAAAAAAAAAAGAAAAACTACAGTCCAAGAAGGACATTATACTTATAAGCATGTGAGCAATTGGATACCTGCTTAGCTTCACCCATTGAGAAACCAACAACCTTGACAGAACTCTCAATAAGAAGAAATAAGGAAATGGGAGGTTCTCAACTTAGCAGTAGACTTTCTTACAAAGATCCGGTTCAGAAGGAGAAAATAAAGTATAGAAAGTGATGGAAATTCTTGTAGGAATAAATTTATAACAGCAACAAATTATTCCTAGGCATATGCAGGACCACCCAACCAAGTTAGCTAGGGTATTGTTTAATTTTAAGACTTTCTTTTCTCTCGCAACAAGGTGATCAATGGAGAAGGGGAGGGCATCAAGTGGGGAGGGTAGGGAGATTTATAGAGGGGATGGGAGGGTGGCAAAAAGCAAAAGGAATTATTTGAAAAATTAAAACTTTAATTAAAAAGAGGGGAATGTAGTATCTTTTGATATCCTTTTCTTTCGGTTTGGAAGGATATATATGGAATCAGAAGAACGTGATGAAGATTTCAGTGAGGACAGGAGGATACATGCGTTAAAAGAAAGAGGAGATCACATGGGTGGTTGGGTGCGACTTTGGAAACTCTGGTCCTTTATCTTAGGGTCCATTCTTTGGGTTAGGTGATAATAAAGTTGGGAGCTACCATTTGGGATACATTAGTTGATGGAGGCTTTGTTACCTTATGATAGGACATACAATCCTATTCATGCATGAGGTGTTGGACATTTATCGGATCCAAACATGAAATTATATGATCTTAAAGGACATGGTAGCATAAGATAGATTGCATTAGTTGATGGATGTGTTAGCAAAGATTTGCATTAGATCTCAAAGATCCCGTATTAGATTTATATTACTTTGATATGGTGCTAATGCTGACCCTTATATTACAATTCACCTAATTAATGTTAACCGTGACCAATAAGCCTCGTACCATTTATGTAACCTAGCTTTTTAGGTCGTGGTAACGCTCATTCAAAATATGAGAGCAATCAAGGACGATAGATTGGAAGTGAAAAAAATCTGAAGTAGAATAAATTGCTTTCGTGACTTTTGGGCCTTGCATCACCATTGTTTTAGGCATCTTTTCAGGTGAAATTGTCTTCATTTGTTCTACCGAACACATTGTCCATCTAACATTGTTACTTATGGAAGGAGATATAAGAAACTGATACGTATATAGGATCCAACACATAAGACAAAAGTTTGTCATTGAAAACTGATGTAAAAAACAGGAAAATTATGGAGAAACCAGATCTTAGTTATGATAAAAGCTCCAAGGAAAATGCATTTCCAATGATTATGATTCTGTCATCATGGAGGAGAATGGGTCATGCTGTGTATAGCTTGAAATATTATACCTCTGATGATCTCCATGCACCTGTTTCCTGAAAAATATTCTAATGGTCGGTCAATTGAGTTGTTGGCTTGCCTCATTGAGAGGCATAGAATCCGTATCCATGTCAGAATAGTCGAAGGTTCGTGAATGTAATGTGAGAGAGCAAAATAAAACTTTCTTTCTCTTTTTATATTGTAGAATTGGTAGTTATTTCCAACAACAACTACCATTTTAGGTGGTAACTCTCTCGCTTCTTTCTTACCATTTTTCTCCAACTAACAAAAAATCATCTCCATTAAGAGGATCATTTATGCTTGCTGAGTGTGAAGTTAATATTTTTCATGTGATCATTCCTTTGGCCAAATATGCAGAATTCTCTTGATGCTCAGCAGCTCAATTGATCGAGGATGTACAATCTTCGTGATGAGTATTGTAGTATAGCAGGATAGTGAAATCCAACTGTATATACTAAGAGAGATGATTAACAAAACCTTCTTCAATCCATTTTTTTATATTGCAGAATGGTAATTATTCCGGCAATAACCATCAAATTTTTAGATAATTTCTTGTCTTTGCAACTCTCTCCTTGGTGGTTGTTGGTAATTGCTTATATAAATAACTCTTTATTATCCTTGTAACTTATTATCTTAGTTAATTCTAGCAATCAAGGATCAATTATGATCTTCAAAATGTCAAGATATAAGTGATTAATTAATTATCGATGAATATAATATTATCAATTACTTTATCATAATTGATTGTATTTTTTTTT
>KE504872.1:254088-266768 GCA_000441515.1 Elaeis oleifera
CTTTTCCTTCCTTCTTCTTCACTAGTCGAAACAGGGGACCGACAGGTCCCCNCCCTTTGACCGACCGTCCGAGCCGCAGCCGGCACGACGAAGGCCGGCAGCAGGGGGAAACCCTCTCAAGTTCGGAGAGGCCAAGGCCGGTAGTCGGCAGTGATCGCCGGCGCCAGAAAATCAAAGAGAAGAAGAGACCAAACAGAGGGTCCCTTCTCCGACGAAATCCGGTGACACCCATCGCCGGCAGTTGTGCATAGAGGCATAGAAAAAAGAGAGAGGAGAGAGGAAGAGGAAGAAGGGCTTACCTCATCCTCCGGTGATCTTGCCGGTGAGAAATCACGACGAGCATGAATCGAGGGGCCACGGCTTCAATCGGAAAAATCGGAGAGAAAATATCGGTGATCATCGATGATTGCTATGTCCTCTCACAGAGCAGAGGAGGGGGGTTCTTATAGGGCTCATCCTAGATCCTTCAATGGCCTAGGACTCCGATTTTCAATCGAAATCGGAGAAGGAGAAGACTCCGATCGGGAGTCTTCTTCCCCTTATTTTTTTTTTCCTTGGGTGAGCTTAATGGGCTTTAAGCCCAACAGGCCGGGTTATCACACAGCCAAGATGAAATAATAGCCATCCACAGATTTACATTCAACGTGCCATCAAATGACGGAACACTAAGGACTCATTTTATTCATGGGAAAAATAGGGGGTCAACAAGAAAATGAAAAAATGAATCATATTTGGTTGGAGATTTCCCAGGAGAGAGATGGGAAAGGAATTTTCTCTAGAGAATAGAGTTCTCACATTTCATGAAGAACAAAATTTATGTAGAATATGGAAAAACCATCTTTCCACTAGTTGGAAATTATTGTAATTTTATTTTTTAAAAATATCCTTGAGCCATCGTAGTAAAATAGATCATACTAAAATGGATCAAATTTTGTCTCTTCAAACAAGTTGGAATGTGTATAGCAACTTCACATGACGAATTTGCTTCAAATCTAAAATACTCTGTTATCGGTGAATTATTTTAAAAATAATTATCATAATTTTATAAGAAGAAATTCGGTTGGGCAATGAATCTCCAATAGCAATATCCATGTCTTAACATTCTCCTTCTACTTATATTGCTGAAATTGATATTCCAAATATTATAAGTGGGAATATTACATCTAATTCTAAGGCATAACAAGTATTTCACACAAGTTCTTCAAGAAAGTAGATACACAACCACATATAAGTTATTCTAGAAAATGCACCTTCTATATTACTTTCTATGATTAACTAAACATGAAGAAAATTACTTTTTCAAACATCATATACCAAAGCATCAATTTCTTAGAAACATATTTTAGTGAGATAAAAACTCTTCCCACAAATCCAACGTGTCCTCATGCGTTGGAGTAAGAAGTATAAGGCCAGCCTTGTGGAAGTTTTATGGCTTCGAAGACCCAAAAATGGTCTCCATTTGCTTTTGCTTTTAAAACGTACCCACACGGACGGGTTGCCGGGGAGAGGCTACAGTTTGTTAGTTTGCTTGCTCTCTCATTTTATCTCCCTATCGTCATTGTACGTGCGCAAGCATGAGGATCGAAACAAGCTGATGGCTACGCGTGTCCGAAAACAAATGCAAAAGCTGTGCATAATGCCATGGAGAAGAAAAATGAAATCGATCTACATTACATGCACAAATTTGCACTTGCTCTGGGACACATGAGAGACTTGCAGGCCAAGCGTGCCCCGTTTAACCTACACACCTGTACATCTAGCATCCACCCGTTAACAAAGTAAATCCATTGTCAAACTTGTCCAAGTTGTTGACAGCGAAGTAAAATTTTGCAGAGTGATTTATTTCAACAGAGATTATTTATGAGAAGTCTTCGTTGTTCAGTCGGTTTCACAGAAAACTGTTGTCCTCTTTTCTGCCTGCAGATCCCAGTCACCAATTCCTGGGTTATCATGTTACTCCCTTTGCTGAATTTTTGCAGTTCGTTTTCCTTCCTGTAAAATCAGAAGATTATTGTCAATGAGGTGGTAAATAATCATTAGAATGCACAGACAGCATAAAGTGCAGAAGTGAGTACCAAAATATAAATGCAGGACAATGTTGACAAGTTCATTGCTCTTTTCAAGACTCATTCACACATTTCATATACCTGCAGAATGTGACCCTACAAGGGGTGCTTGTTCAGATAAATCCATATTTATAATTTCAGTTCCTGGCTTCTATACATGCAGTTCCTTATAAATAAAGCCATACACTCTGAGAATGAAATACAAATTTTACAAGCTAAAAATATTGTAATTATTTTTGCCATCTTTACTGTATATAATGAAAGGCCTTTCCCAAGGATGTGGCCTGCAGGTAGGGGTGCAAATGATCCGAGCTTCTCATAAGCAGCCTGAGCTTTGTTCTAGGCTTGGTTCCGCTAGAAAGAAACCAAGATCACCCAGTTTTTGGAGTCCGGATCATTGAACTTGAGCCGGTTGCAAAAACAGTAAAGAAGCTTGGCTCGAATCCATAAAGCTTTGGCTCAGAACCTATGTGAGTGGAGCTTGAACAGTTTTAAGTTGAGCTTGGCTTCAAATTGAGCCAAGCTAGAGCAACTCATACATACACTGAGCCAAGCCGAGTAGCACACCGAGCTGAGCTCAAGCAGCCGGCTGCTCGGCTTGACTTGTTTCATTTGCACCCCCCCTACCTGCAGGTGGTCATAACTTATAAACATACTATCTGTTAAAGCATCCATACTCCTGTTGATTCTCTCTTTTTAGTTAATATTAATAATACCATATACAAACTCAAAATAAGGATGTGAGATGATATAGTAATGGTAGATTTTGAAAAAAAATAGGGCATGGATATGGAGGTGAAAAATCAGCAACTATATGCATGTATATATTTTATTGTATGATTTTGTTTAATTTGTTAAAAATTCTAATACTTCTACAATAAAGTAATCAGATAACCATGCGAACATCCTTAATTTATTCATAAAGAAAGAAGCCCTTATTCGCCCAAACAGTTTAAATATATAGAATATTAAGAGTTTTAGATGCAACATAAGGTAAAAAATTCCATAAATTTTAATGTGCTACATCAACTTTATCATATAGGCATCATCCATATCCATAGACTATACAAGCAATGACATAAAGATAATAAGTTACAGAACAGTCCATCCATCATGCCGATGTTTCAAATAGTCTCCTAAAGAAGAAAGGGAAAGCCTCTAATCAGTTTAATCTAACTTCTATGAACTCAGTTTCATTGTTACTATTGAACCTACCCACATACTTGGTCCACATCTAGCACATAGACAACCTAAATCAATTCCTAAAATATAAGGATGTGATATATGGATAGGACATTATAAACCTTGAAAAACATAGGATATGAGAAGACTGAAGCATAGAAAAAGAAATTCTTTACATGCATTAAAAAAAGGGATCTATGAAGCATAATGGATCATCACAACATACTCTATACACTCCATCGAATAATATGAAAGTCTACAAATACTATTATTTATTTAGTCATCATCAAATCCATAGACTGCAATCCATACTCCATATCACCACCATAATTCACTATTTGAATTGAAAGATATTCACTCATCAAACAAAGAAAGAATGAAAGTCCACCCCCATCACCAGAGCTATCTGGCATCCTGGGCCTATCCCTGAAGCTTCTGGAGTCTCTTTTTAATTCTAAAAATGGGATACTTAATAATTATCCCACGTGTTTGCTTACTGTGTCCATCAAGTATCCAATCCTTTATACATCAAAAATGGACACTAGATACAATTTGAAGCATCTGTGCTTTTTGGATGGGAAAAAAAATAAGATAGATCCGTATTCTAAGATATATATTTGACATGTGTTGGAAAACACCCTAAACATACCCTTACCTGATTGCTATTGGATACCACTATCTAGGATCCATCTTTTAGAGGCCGCTCATGTCTTTCTACTTTTCATACTCTTGCTATAAAATAGAACTTTGTCAGGAGCACTCACGACTCTATCATTCTACAAATCCAAATATTAAGTGAGGCATTTGACAGATGGTTCTTAATCATTGCTTATGATCTGACAGGACTGTCAATGGACTGAGCAAATAGAAATAATTGGTTCTGAAACAATCAAAAAGAGAATAAGCTAGAAACCTTGTGACCGACACTCAACCCGTAAAACCAACATCTCATAATCTTATATTACAAATATATGAAATTCAAAAGTCAAATGCATTAAATCTAAAAAATGATACATCAAAATAGAAGAAAATGATATATCAAGACAGAAGTAAAAAAATCGAAATACTATCTCCTTATTAAGTGTGGTTTAAAACAGAGGTGATAAATATAGTATATACCATCTGAGCCTATATATGGATTTGCTAGAATCTGGGAAATGGAAAATGAAGTTATATCACAATAATTCAGTTAAGTCATCCTAGAACTGAAACATATTGAGTTTCTTTTATTACCATTTCCCTTCTATTACCATCTGATCATATAGATTTTGTCTTGCCCACTATTTAAAATGACTTGACTAGCACTCAATTGGCTATCGAGTTTTTTTCAGCATCAACTATGCTTCAAAATATGCATACAAAGTTTTTCGCTGATATATCAAAACAAAAGTTTTGACCTTTAGAATATTCCTTAAAAAAGTTTGCCAATCAACATTCTTTCCTAAAATAATCTTATACTTGTTTCAAATTACCAATATATCTCCAGTTGAAGCTTAGCAAAGATAGAAATCTGGCAAATCAACAAATGCACATTAGCTCTCTTTCCTCTCTTTTCTCTCTATTTGGATCACTTGATTCATTTATCTTGCTAATCAAAAACCAATTAAACAATTCACGATCAATTAACATTTGACATTTGAATTTTAACTTGTTAGAGTTATTCAATTTCAAGTCTTCCATCCCCATAGGGTAGTATTCTCTTTAAGTTTATCTCTCTCTCTCTCTCGCTCTACAATCCATTTAATATGATAATGTTTTTGTTTGATGTAATTTAATATTTTATATTCATAATCTTCCCTCTTGAGCGTGGGCTCTAGTGCAATGATAAGGTTGCTCTATTCTGACCTTGATGTCATGGGTATGAAACAAGGAAAAGCTTCTCTGCATGGGGGATAAGTCTGCATATGTCTAACCCTTCTGAGACCTACAATGGCAAGATCCTCATACGCTAGGACACCATTCTTTCCCTCTCAAACATGCCTGCATGTACCTGGTTGCTAGTAACAATAAAACAACAAAAAAATTGATTGGGCTCATAGTAGTCTATAGACTTGTTTCAATGAATAAGCATGATTCACAGCTAATGTATATAATTTTGGCATCATAATGCATTCTAGAGATGGCATGAAAAGGCATCTGACATATGCATTATATGGTATTAAGTAACATGAAAATAGATGTCGTACATAAATTCTTGGTACCATAGGAAGCTTATATTCTGGCACTGCTGTGGCAGGATTATATGTGACAGGCTATCTTACTTTTAGCTTTGATTCAATGTACAGTGATAATTTTGCATTGCTACCATGTTCGACCTATATTCTTTGAATCTTAGAAAAGGAAAAGCCAAAAGTCACAACTGTTTTAAATAATATAAGAAGACTGTTAAAGATGTCAAACATGGGTTCAATTTACCATGGGGAACAAGTTGCTGCCCTTGAACCAAATCCTGGTTCTGCCACTAATTCCATATTTAAGAAAGCCTTCCTCATTGTTTTATCATAATTTCATTTCCCTGCCTCCATATGCATACTATTGATCTTACTTCATGAATCACCCGTTCCCCATATCCTCTCTTACTCTGTTAATGTCTAAAGCTTCTGAATGCTTGATAATTATATCATTTTATGCTGTCCATTCTATGAGTTTGTATAGTTTTATGCTGTCCATAACATTGATTTTACTTCACAAATCACCCCTTCCCATGCTCTCTCTCACTATTAAAGTCTAAAGCTTCTGATTGTTTGATTGTCATATTATTTTTTGCTGTCCATACTACAAGTTTCCTGTCAATCATCTTGGTTGTCATGAAGCAATGCAGCAAAATACAAAACCAAGAACATAAACTTTCCAACTCTTTTCTTTGTGTAGAGATCAGATAACACATGCAAGGAGAGGAGAAAGCCGAAAAAGATCAAAGAGGATTAAAAGGAGCAGGAAAGGGATGAGGACAGCTCTTTGCATGGCAATGGAAGTCTCCTATCTGGCTGGAAATGAGGAGGATTATGTTTGCATGGTGATTGGACGAACATTCATGGTCAATGTCCTGACCTAATGCTATCCATGCGATTTAACCAATTGTCCATTTGTTGCCCCTACATGAGTTCCAATCAATTTTGAAGAAGGGTAGAAGATTTATTATTAGGGAAAAAATATTCTCAGCATTTTTACATTTAAGGTCTCCAACTCCAATGGTATATACATTGCCTGCTAGATGTTCTAAAGGACCAGAAACTAAAAATCCTTGTATAAAGGGATACATATGTGCACACTTCTTTCCAATTAACCCAAGCAAAACAACATCAATCTATTCAATTTCTTATAATCACCAAAATTTAAAGACCTTAAGTTATTAAGATGATTCTTTTGGGCATAAACAAGATCTTTCAAAGTTAAACTTTCGAAAATACATACATGGTTCTGAAGAAAAGCACTGCACAAAGGAAATCCTATCACATATAAAAAAACCACTTGCAACTTGTGATTTTATAAGGAAGCATTTTTGCTTGTTGCAACTTTAGACATCAAAGACTGCATCCCATTAGAGGAAAAATTCAAGGGGCTGCACCTAATAATGAACTACATAATAGTTTGACCATTGAATATGTTAAAAGGTATAAGTAGCATAGTGACAAAAGAAGGGCTGCAAGTATCCATCTTTACGGTATTAGCTTCACAAATATAAAGAACAATTATTTTCTATTCTCATATGTTCTGAACCATTTGCATCATCTAACTTCTTAATAAAAACTAATTAGGAAAGGACAGAAGTGCCTCTTAACTCATGACTCATGAGTCTTTTCCCAAAAAATGCAGACCTCATAATGAGAGTCATAAGTTTAACAGCAGGCGACTTTATGCATTACATGAACTCCATAGCCATTAGCAGCAAGTAGCTATGATATTCCTAATTCACTGCATCACATGTCTGCATCATTTCCTTCTATAGGCCAGTGAACAACAACTTTCACTGAACCTGGAGTCAGTACAGCCTCCATTCCTGCAGGCATAAGCTTGCCGGTTCCCAAAGGGTAATTGGCAACAAAGGAACGCATCTTTGCGGCAATAATAAATGCGCCTTTCTACATGATCATAAATGAAATTTCCTATCTCAATTTGCTTCAAAAATAATATGTAGGTAAAATTACATTCCCCTATATGTAATTGTATTTAGTTTATCTGCTGAAGAAGTCACCTTGAAGGAACCTACTTTCCATCCTTACTTTGAGTTCCTTCTAGAAAGAAACATACAGATGCCCCTTTCTTGACCAAATCCATGCAATATTGAGGCAACCCTATTCTAAATAATCAATAAATTAATAAAAGAAAAAGGTCACATATCATGTATTCAAGGAACAAAAATAAAGAACTGGACATCAATGTTGTTACACCCGAACTTAACACCCGGATCGACCACGTGACATGGCCACATGAACCCCAGAGCAATGCCCTAAATATAATGTAAGGCCTATAAGATGACTCCATTGCTCAAACTCTAGATCAGGCCCATCCGAAACTATGTATCCTATAACTTTGAAAAGGAAGGAGGGTTGTGAGCTTTACAATCCAATAAGAATCCCCACACTCAAACTAGCATAAATATGAAATATCTTTACGATAATATTTAGCCGATAAGAAAATAGTCAGATTCATATATCAATAATTTGAAATAATGTTCAATATAATAATATATATGCTATAAAACATACATATATAAGTCATGCCAACATACACATCAAGTCTAATTGTATAGCTACTCAGTTGCAAACATAGCACCATACAGAAATCTCGAGATACATGTTACTTATATATCATGCAAGCAATAATTCGATTCAACAATATTCCAATGAATTATTCTTTTTTTATCATTTAATTACTATAGTTGGATCATGACCACATTATCACTCCGGCACTGGACTAAATCCGCTCATGCTCCAGCCTGTGGTAGGCCAAATATACACCCACATTTCTGCCCATGACCAGCAACTACATCTCAGCCATAGTTAATATCATAAATACTACATTTCATACAACTGACTAGTCCAGATATCATTCAATTAGATATGATTAATCATCTTGATTTAATTTTAGTACTGGACTAGTCACAACCATGCTCCAGCTCATGGCAGACCAAATACACACCATGCTTCCACCAATGGCCAGCAACCATAAATCACATCTTAGCCCATAACTGATACACCATATGACAGAGTAGTCCACATGCTCCCTTTTCTTCCTCTCTAATAACTATGCAAAATTATGTTTGTCTTTCTAGCATTGGACTAATTACAACTATGCTTCAATCTTGGTAGGCCAAACATAACACTGTACCCTAGCCTAAGGCTGACCACCCAGCACACATATCACGTTTCTTGCATCGCCAATCAGTCCAAACACCGCCCATACCCTATTTATATTATTAAAGCCATAATCTATTTTTTGGCATTAGATTAGTTATAGTCATACACCAGCCCGTGGTAGGCCAAAAACAATACTACACCTCAGCCCAAGACTGGTCTAGTATACACACCATGTTTCTTGCATGACTGACCAATCTAGATGCCACATACACCCAATCAATTATGTTAAATTATGTTTCCTAACTCAGCAATTATTAAGCACAAATTAATCATGAATCATACAATACCAATCCATCAACACATGATATATGAGCTGGTATACATATATATAACACAATTATACAGGTACAGTTTTAAACAAAATTTTTCATAATCATGTAGATGATTGTGTGAATGAACCCTTACCTCTACTGATGACATATCCAATTACCGCGAACCTTGACCTACTCCTCGATCTATGGACGTGGGGCAAAGTATTCGACTTAACGTCATTTTATCCTAATAATTGCTCACCTATAGAGCCAATCCTCACCATCAAAACAATTGAAACATCAAGAATCTTTGGTGGAAAATTACAGAAAACCAGGATACATGGTTGCATGACATTAGCCCAAGACCTCAGATCTCATAACCCAGTCTAAAACACCTCCTAGCGTCGACCCAAACCTATCATGTACTTGGACCCACCATTGGTCCTAGGCTATCAACAAATTAGAGAGAGAAAAAGTGAAGAAGAAGAGAGAAAAAGGAAAGAGATTTATTTATTTGTTGATTTTTCCTTTCTCCTCTCTTTCCTCTCATTTCTTCTTCCTTTTTTTTTGACAAACAAGGGAAGGGTGGGGTATGATCTCAATGGAGGAAGCCCAAGACAGTCAGAGGTGGTGACCCCTGGTGGCTCCAGCCCTCGGTAGCTTGAGCATAGCCAAGTCCAGTGACGACGGCCAACTCGATAGAAGAAGAAAAGAAGAAAGAATGGGAAAAAGGAAAACTCTCGATCAGCCACAACCCATGGCAGTGACCCACGTCAGCAAGGGACTCCGACAGCTTTGGCCTTCAACAACTTGAGCACGGCATCGTCCAGCGGTGGCAGCCGGCTCGATTGAGGAAAGAAAAAACAGGGGAAAGAGAACTCCATATAAGGCATCGGATTTCATTAATTCCGGCAACTCGTCGATGGTAATTGGGCCATCAACGGTGGCCAAATGACTCAGAGATAGGCGTGGAAGAGAGGTTGGGGTGGGTTACCTCATTCTGGCAATCAATTGGCAGTGAATCCTTAAGAACCATCCATAGAAAACAACCAGATGGATCCGAAGCTCTGCCGGCAATAGATCACGGATGAGGGGCAAGATGCCCAGAGGAAGTGGGAGGGCGCTTTATAGCTGAAGGCTAGAGCTCCGATGAACTCTAGACTCCTGATCCCTATCAAAGTCGGGAAGAGGAGGCGGACTCCATCGGGAGTCAGCCTCTCTACTTCTTTCACCTCACGTGCCTAGCATGTGAGGTTTAGAATTTTTTTTAAAATTTTTTCTACTTTAAAAATCATGCGAACAAATGTAAAAATGTTTTGGTGGTTAACAACCGGGTCCTTACAAGGGTATAGAACACTCATCCACTAATTATCGTCTTATAACTTCCTAATTTAGATGAAATGAGGACTAGAACAACTTTCAATTAGACAACACATTCCTCACTCTTTATAATTCGATAAACATGAAGGCCAATCTCGGGCATCCAATAAATGGATAATCTCTGGATTGATGACTGCAACAGAATCAAGATAATACAGTCTGAACATATATGATTTCAGTGCAGTGGTACTATTTATAGATGGCTGACAGAATGATAAATTTAAGAACTAATGGTCCCATGCCTCCTGGCAATATGCTTGTACAGCAAGTATAATAGATGTGGAGTAAGATTTTCTATGATTGCAATCACAGAACAAAATCAACAATTACTTCATGGTGCATGTCAAATATTAAAAGGAAAGAAAAAAATGAAGAAGAACCAGTACCAACTGACTCCTGCTGTTTGTCTGGCTAAAGGAATGACACCCATAAGGAGAATTGCTCACCAGTGATTGGAAACAGAAAAATGCTTCTCTTGCCTTATGAACTTGAAGCACCACCCAAGAGAGAGGGGTGTAAATGTGCAAGAAGCTCTGGTGGTTGAAGATATGCACCATTGGAGTGTTCTAAGGGCAAGATTTCCATCTTGTCAAACTCAAACTTATAAGATGGAGTGATGGTCAAGGTTGTCCATATCTTAGCAATCAAGTGATAAGCTCTCCAAAGATGCCGATCAACAAAGAATGTATGGGTGCGGCATCGCCATTGCCACTAACAGAAAGATTGCAATGTAACAGTCAAGACCTCATTTAAAAAGGCTTGTTGGAAAGTGTTATTAGGTTTCTTAGAATTGTATAAATATCTAAGATCATTTTAGAGCATAACCTATGGGAGTAAACACATGTCTGTACAAATTCTCACATATTCTTCCCATTTAAGCACTTGCTCTCTCACCAGGCCAAGTGTCCAAATCCATTCAAATACAATTACAAGCACCATGATCCCATGGTTAGTTCTAATGGGTTTGTGTGACAACGGCCTCTAGTCCACATGGTCCATGAGTGGGTTTAATCTGATACTATTTACAGCAATCCAAGATCTTACCCAAAAAGACTATCTGAAAGGTGTGATTTAGATTTCTTAACTCTATATAAGCATCCAAAATATCTCTAGCGCATAACCAATGACGTACTAAACACATGCCTGTGTGAATCCTCATATAAATTCTTTTTTAACAACCCAAGACTTCACTGAAAAAGTTAGTCAAAGGTGTTATTTGGATTCTTTTGCCACATATAAGTATCCAATATCACCCTAGTGTATAACCAACATAAAATTATACACATGCCTACATGGATCCTCACATACTCCCCCTGCTTAAGCCTTAGCATCCTTGCCAGGCTAAGACTTCAAATCTATTCAAATTCAATCACAAGTACCATGATCCCATAGCAGCCACAATAGGCTCATGTTGCAATAGCCCCTAGTCCATATGGATCATTAGTTGGGTTTGATCTAATACCATTTGAAGCAACCCAAAATCTCATCCAAAGAAGATAGGCGAAAGATGCTAGTTCGATTCCTTAATCTTGTATGAGTGTCCAAGATATTCCTCATGCATAACTGATATGAGGATAAACACATGTCCATACATGTCCTTATAACAATCATGACAGTCACGGAGTAATAGCAAACTGCATCGGTTCTCAAACCTAGTAGGAATTCTGATTGTTATAGAAATTTCAGTAGTATCAAGTAGCCACCAATAAATATTAGAAAAACAATGTTACGAATGTTCAAGAAATAAGTTTTATTTATTTTTTATTTATGTTTATTGTATAAAAAGCAGATTGCCATCAAGTAGCTGCCATGGAGATTTTTTTTTTTAAGGACTGATCAAGATTCAAAATGTTGGCTTTATTTTTCTTCCCCTTTCTTTTATAAACCTATTTGTGCTAACCTAGCTGCTTGATGGTTATTAAAGATAATAGATGTCATAGAAATTTGATAAATCGGTCTTTTATTTCTTCTTCTTTGATATAAAAACCCATAGGGGGCTTTTGGTATGGGGTGATCCATCCAAAGTCAAGGATGATGTGGGTAGAGATGATGAGATCACCGCATTTGGTTGCACCATGATGATCCTATGTGGCAGTGATTTCAAATCACCTTCACTTTCAAATCACCCCCAACCTAATGACGAAATACTCATCCTCGAGGTTGGAAATCTAAGATCACTCCTAAACAGTGATCTTAGGCTGAAATATAGGGACAAAATATCCTTTAGTCTAGCAAAAAAATTAATGTATCATTATGCCATTAATATATTATATCAACATTGTATATATGATATTACATTATATTTGATACTATATATTATATTTATGATATATATTACATTATACATATGATTAATCATATTATTGTCATATTATGATTCAATGATAATTTTATATTAGAGTAAAATATCTTATTGTACTTCATATTTATATTTTATTACA
>KE504872.1:286698-301458 GCA_000441515.1 Elaeis oleifera
GGCGACCAGACGATGAGGGGATTGGCCGCAACAGGACTTAGCCTCACACATTGTTCTCAACATACTCATTAAACTCTTCATCATCTAAAAATATAGAAAAAGTAAATCAGTCGGAAAAAGAATATATTTACCAAACTAAATGATAACGGAAAAACTACTTTTAATTGTTATATATGCTTCCTCTCAAATGTAATAGATATGCCCAAAGATAATATGAATAGTGAATTTTAGTGGCTTACTAATGTTGAAGTATCATGGAAGTACAATGCAAAATATACTTATAGAAGAGTCATGCTGCATGTATGGTGGGCTATTTTATGCCATGACTAAGTCTAATTAATAATTTAATTTAATTGTGGCCTCTAAGTGCAAAAGAAATTTATATAAAGTGTTCTAGATTGAGTCTTTTTTTTTCCCTAAAAGAAGACAAGCCAAGAGCCTATTGAGATATTATGAATCGTGGTGGAGGCAAGATGAACTTCTAGGTCACTAATGCCCAACCCTGGGTGACTTTACCAACTAAACCAAATTTTCTCAAACTGACCATTCAGAAGCAAATAATACGTAACCTTCATTTTGGTGGATATATGAAGTTATAAAGTCTGTAAAGATACATTCCTGTCGACGATCAGCTCTCACAATATCCCTAACTTGAGTTGGAAGACCGTCTTCATCCCAAGACTGCTTTCCTAAAAACATAATCTGTTGGGAGGAAATTTCTCACTTACACCAAAGACATAGATTAACAAAGGGAAGATCGATGTCACAGCATAGTCAGGAATGAAAGTGTTCGATCTCGAAGAAATATGTTTCTTTGTACCGTAAAAAGCTATCCGAAGTCATTCAGTGCATAACTCGGAACCTCCTGATCCCTGCTTTGGCTCCGATGATCATTGACTCCTGGTGAACCTCTTAAGCAGAACACTCAGGATCAACCGATCCTGACTTCCACCTCAAGCCTATCTCAGTCTCCATGACAACCGATATTTGACCTCAATCCAACATCTGCAGATGACTAGACAACTGAATTGGCCGATCTCCGACTTTAGTTGCAAATATTCTTTAATCCTCACTGGTCTTATCTCACTGAATGCAAATGATTCTAGCCACTTCTTTCCTTCAACACCTATCTCTATCGGACCACACTGAATTCTTCATGAATGAAGTTGGTCCAATCTTATTAGCATCTTTATTTCAAAATTCAAAGACGCCCACGATAGTTCCGAAACAGATAAGGCAGGTGTAACCATCTTATTTCAAAAATTTCGATCGAAAATTCTGCCATATCGCACCTAAATCGGCTATGTAACTTGTCCAAAATAGTTCTTCAACCTTCGTCTTTAAAAAAACCTCAAAGAAACTCCTAAAGTACGCGTGAACAATCTTTCTGCACTTTTTCTCACATATTTTTCTGATTTTTGACTTAAGCGTTGAAGGGTTTCCGCTAGAGCCAACTCCAGTCAGGACTTGTCTTGCAGGATTCTCTTCCGGGAGGATGCGTTACCGCTCCAACTTTTCCGATTGAGTTTTAGATTTCAGCGGCAACATAACTTTTTTCTAATAAAAAATTTCAATGGTTTTTATGTGATGCCATATGTTTCCACTTTTCAATACACTAAGAAGTAAATATAGTTTTTATAAAAGGGATTTTCCATATTGACTTATTTGTTTCTAGTACATGCTAGAGTCAAGCCCAATTGGCTTTCAAATTTTCATGCATCCTTGGCCACATATATAGGAGTTGATATAAGAAGAACAATAAGGAGGAGGAGGAGGAGAAAGAGATAATGCTTTTATTTCTGTTACCAGATATAAGAATCCAGCTATATAATTGCAATGCTAGAATTTTTTTGTTTTTTGATGTAAGAAATTTTTTTTGATATATAATTGCGATACTAGAATTAAGATGTGACAAATGCACTTGCACTTTTGGTCGCCATAGTTTTTGCTTTTCTCTTGGCTATGAGAGGGAAAAGTAGTTGATAGATAGGACATTCAGGAATGCAATTCCTCTCCAACCATATATGGTTGCAGGAAATTCCTATTATGGAGATAATGCAACAGATTTCTGTGAGTTGTGCAACTTGTGTCTGCATGTAATGCATTAGGATGGTTGGTTTTAAATGGAAAGAGAATCTAACTTCATTTTCTTTCTTTTTCCTTTTTAAGACACAGAATTCTCACCTTGCTTTCTATTTTCTACATCAAAATCTCTCACATGCACAAGCCATTAATTTTTTGTCTGGCATGGATTGTATAGGATCTGCTGTCATTATTCAGCAGATGGTTAAGCATCCAGCTAGCTGAACATCTCATGATAATTTATAACAGTAGATATCTCAGGAGACACTATTCTTACAAAAAGAGTATCATAAGGCCGTGCAATCCAAGGCTGGAATGAAACCATATCAAGAATTGGTTTCAGATGAATGACACTACTGCCTTAACTTGGGGCTTCTTCGAAACCCTGTTACTTCAAGAACCATTTGGTTAGTTCCTGCCTTTGCTTGGAACATAGTAAATGTGCTTCCCTTTGTGTCTGCTGTCATGGACCCTACTTTACTTCTTCCCCCGGATTCTTCTTTCCATTGCATCGGTAGGATAAGGAATCATGGAAACATCAACCGCCCAACTGGCAAAAGAGCATAATTTTTTACATAGATTTCCCATCTACGGACTCTGATTTGTATATCACCTCTTGTACTTAATTTGTCATGCCAAACAGTTCTTATCATCAGACCATCTATGAGAAAGGGTATGAGATTCTTGTAAAATGGGACCACTTGGCATGGTCTTTAATTCTCCACCACTCTTCAAAACATATCAGCAAGTGTGGTAGTGTCTCTCCCTCAGCTCCCTACGTCCTCTGCATCCATTGGTTGTCTGAATTAAATGCCCCATGGTACTGTCATTTTAGACTCGAGGAAGATGTTGCACAAAGCATTTGGCCATAACCATGAGATGGAAAATTGGATGGCAATCAGTGTTTAGCTATGTGAATGCCAATCTAAATGAAGGAAAAGGAGATGCCTCAAATTGTTCAACAAAGTGGTTTTGAGATGCCTCAAATTGTTCAACAGGGGAGTTTTATGCACCAATATGCTCTTTTGTACAACTTGACTCATCATTGCTCACCTAAGCGCAAGCAGGATATGGACCTTGGCATCTTGTGGCAGATCAAAAAGAGTTTTATATACTTGGTAGTGTGGAAAGGTCTCACTATGAAGTTTATTTTTGCTCCAAGTTAATTCTGGCTTTCTGCCATTTAAACAAGACAGATTAAAAATTGTTATAGGCTTCACAACATTTCATTTTGCTGGCAAAAGCTAGAGTTGGCTCTTGTATTGCCAAATATAGACAATAAAGTCAGCTCAATATAATTTCTGCAGTATCTGATCTGATGAGTCATGTAGGCTATATTGACTATGAGAGAACCAAGCACAACTTTGTCATGGGTCAGAGAAACAAATCTATAATACAGTCAATTTTTTTGCCTTATACTCGGTCTACATTCTTGTTCAGGTCAAGCCTCAGAGTTCCGCAAACGACAGAGGTGCATCAGAAGCATTTGGAGACGCAGCAATGACATGGTTGTTTGGGAGGATAATTGATATGGCCTAGCACCGCTTTGTTCCATCTTCCTTGAGCTTTACTATCTACCGTTGAATCGGAAATGCTAGGTGGCTTCTCAATGGTCTTGGAGATCACTAACTTGGATATTAAACTCAGAGGCCCACTGATTTGGTCCAAACAAGGCAACTGGAAGTGTTGCCAAAAAATCTTGCTTCTGTCAAACCATCTTGGGTTCTCGATCCATCATATTGGAAACCCACGCCAAATGCAATCTTCTCTTGGTGTTTCGAAAAGCATAGATTCTGGAGAAAGTAAAGGTTTCCTTTGGTTAGCACTGTGAAACGAGCTCTATATAGGTGAAATTCTTGCAAGAAAGGATGGCAAGTGAGCTCTCTGGCTGTGTACTTTGTGGAGCAAGGGTGGAGTACTCCATCAATCATCTTCTTATATCATTTGGACTGCCATTAAATCTCAGCTCAAAATTTTGTGGTGGCCTGCTAACTTACACAATCTTTGGACAGCTTGGAGGAAGTCAAAATTTGAACTCACAGTAAGACGTGCCGCGGATCAGCCTTTTGCAGCTTATCTTTGAAAGGTGTGGCAAGAAAGAAACACCAGGATCTTTCTGAACAAGAACTGTTCCATCTTTGCAGTGTTACAAAATATGTAAATTCTGGGAGCATCTCTGCTCTTCGAGGTTTACGATGGTCATGACAGACTATGGATCGACCTGGCACCCCAGACAAGATCTTCATCTTGATACTCTCCAGCAATGTTCACTGTTCAGCTTCAAGAATCTTCAACTGCATACAGGCCTTCATCTGCATACATCTTGCTTGCTGCATAAAAAGCTGATTGAGAGCATCTGCACTCTTCCTTGGTGGTTCCCTTGCTGTATACCATACCTGTACCTCTAAATTCATGCTCTGAATGGCCACTTATAGTGCTTGTAGATCATATCATCTCTGTACTTGTCTCCTTGGAGAAGAATCTTCAAACTCCTGTAATTTCTCCTTTTAAATACTTTCATCCAATAAACAAGTCCCTTTCTTCAAAACATACCAGTCCCTTGATGAGCTTAGCAAGCTAAACTTCGGCCAAATTTACTTTAAGACCTCATTGTTCGACAAGGACGATTGAGTTTTCTTCGAAAGAGAATGTTCCAGAGAGATGGCATTGCCCCTAGAGATCAAATGGACGGTCCCATGCAGAAGAAGGATGGTAATCCTATGAAAAACAAAATTGTTATGATGTTTTATTCTTCCTGTGACTTTGGGCTTTTGGGTATTTTTTTTGTATCGAGTGCTAGTATTAATTTGTTTTAGGGAAAGGAAGGGAAACTCTTTACTTGGAGTTACCTGACTCCAAATGCTTAGGTAATTCGGGGTGAAATATGTCCATTCATTTTGGATGGTCAAATATCATTTTAACATTCTTTTTGGCCTTTTTGAGACCTTTCTCTATGTACTCTTGTGGTAATGAACTGGTGGACATTAATTATCTTCTTTCTTCACAAAAGAAAATTATAGTGAAATGTGCAAAGAAGTCATCTATTGTTTTTCTGATACAAAGAGTTAGGGAAGACCTAACTCATGTAGCATTATATTAGCTTAGCTAAAAGTTTACAATCCTTATTTATACGTATGAAGTAATATGAGAAGAAGAGTGCTGATTTCCCATCAGGCATCTGCTCACTGATAGGGATTAGGTTACCAAAATGTCACTACGGAATTACAAAATTTATACTTCATGAGAATCTATCTGTCTTTGAATCCAACTTTGAAATGCCGACGTTAGAACTTGAGCAGTGCAGCTGCCAAGCTTCAGTCGCTTTTCCTATTTAGGATACAGCCAGTTTTATCCAGTAACTTGTTTAGGAGTTCCTGATTAGCTGAATTGGCATTAAATCCTTGCCTGTAATGTGCTCTGTCCAAGAGATGAAAAGCCTAGCTGCTTATTGGACCATAATATGTGAAAGATATGCATGATATTCAAAGCATCTCCCATTTCGTTCTTTTCACAAACACTAAAGTCCAGTAGCTAGAAATCATATCTAATCCATTCGCAAGGGGTTCTTCGGATTGCCAGTTGTTCCATTCACAAGAAGCCATCTATTGTTGCTTTCTGAAAAATTATTATGTATAGTTTATTGTTATTATCATTGCTATAGCAATGTGAAAGCTACATAGTAGTTTCCTAGATGTATATCTAGCACTTCTGTGATCAGCTAATGCTGGATAAGGCTGACTCTTTACCATGTTTCCAAGTAGCCTGCGGCACTAAATTGCAAATAATTTGCTAACTGGTGGTTCCAATAAAGACCCCTACAAATTCCATTCCCTCTGTTAGGTACCCTTTATTTTATCTTTATTTTTTTTTCTATTTCCCTTTTGTTGTTTTGTTGCCTTACAGGAGCACAAGAATATATTCTGTGAGAGAAACATCCATGAATCTTTTCACAGGTAGCACCACTGGAAAAATGCACTTGCACACTAACTAAATCTAAGTATTATCATATATACTAACATTAGCAAGACACATAAAGCACCAATTTATTTAGAACTATATCTAAGTACTCCAACCACACTCATTCATTTATTCATAATTCCAAGTGCTTGTAATTTTCACATTATCATGCATGCATGAACGTTGTCATCATTAAAACTGCAGCCATCTCATCATCAACTATCATAGAGTAAGCTGGGTCAGGAAATATCCACACACGCTGGAGTTGTATCCATGCCGGTAGTAATTATAAGTTGACGAGTATGTCGAGTCCTCAAGATATTGAATGGCAAATGGATAGTACTGAGAGTCATAAGGGTATGGCCAGAATTCAGCCTTCCTGCCGGTCCGCCGCACTGCCTTGAGGACCTTCCTCTGATCCACATATCCAGTGACCGTCACCTTTGTTTATCCATGTCTATTTCCACAGTATCAACCCCTGCAAGAAATTTATCTGCTAACCTGGACTAAACTTAATGACAACTTCTAGTTGATGGAGATTTAGCTAATCTTACCATCCAACTTGGAGATTGCCTTCCGTATTCTCTTCTCGCATCCTTCACAGTCCATGTGGACATTAAGCTCCACAATCTCGACATGCACAGGAGGAGAAGACAGACTACATTAGAATACATTAACAATGAAGAAAAAAAAAGAGGGACATGGGGTTCCACAAGTGGTTAGAATGAGAAGAGTTTTAACTATGAGCTTAGATACGTATGTGTTGCTGAGATACTTACGGACATGGCATTGGACAATGAGGTCCGCTGCCGTTGGAAACGGAACATGGCGTGCTAGGAGTCATGAGAGCTAGAGTGCTTTATATAGATGAGGAAGGGGAGAGGGATCAATGTGTGTAAGAAAAGTGTGATGCAATGGGAGGGCTTTTTGTCCCTTAAAATTGAAATCATCCATTACCTTTCCATAAGGAACATTGCTTTTCTAGTTGCAAAGGGTGGCAGACTTTACCCCTGGGGAACCTTTTACGTGAGAGCATGGAGGTAGAAGATCATACATATAACTTGATGCATTCTTAAAGCATTCAAGCATTGGAGTGATTGATTGTGGCATATTGTTCCTCCAACTCATCATGCTTCAAGCGAAAGAATTTTTTTCTTTAGGGCATTAAAATTTACGTTTATAGAGGAAATCTTAGAGGCATAGAGCTTGGTGGGAAATATTTGTGCCTGCAACTGAAAGAAAGCGTGGAATGGTAGCGTTAGTTTTACGCCAGGATGTCATACAAGTCTTCCTTTCGTTTGTTACTAGTGTGTTCTTCCTCACCTTTCCAGATTGATGATATCCCTAGTAGACCAATGTTAGAATGAAAAGGACACTGTCAATTAGACAATAAAGATTTGGAAATAATGCACCGCAAATGGATGGGCAAATGGAAGTTTTGATTGCGATATCAGCTTGTAGTTGCAAAATCGATAACGTAGTGGTGGCATAAGAGGGCATAGCTTTTGGTGGGAGAGAGAGGGGTAGGGGGAGAGAGAGAGAGCCAGTACCATTGGGTTAAAACTATAAGAATATCTATTGTGAAAATAAGAACGAATGGAGTAATCTAAGAAGCAAAGAAATATAACTAGAAGAATAATATTGAGGCAAGAAAGTCAGACATAGTCCTTGGAATAGCTTATATTTCCTTAATGGAATCCTATGAGATAGATTTTCCAAAACAAATTATCATATTTTTGTGTTCAATGATAAACCATGAACACACACATGGTTTGAAGCATATTATAGATAGGTTTAAGAGAAGGGGAGACAGAGCCATCTACATTTTAATTACCGATCGAGGCTCAAATACTTGGAGATGCACTAACGAACCTGAAACTTTCGATTATTAAGCAGGGAGAGATGATCATTAGGACAAGCCCCAATTCACATAAAGTAGGCTTTGTTTTCTTATCCATAGACCAGGGAGTTATATATATGACCCCCTTTCATTTGTTTCTCGCTTCTTCCTCTTGTTTTGAACCAGTTACTCCATAATTTGTAAAGAGACAAGTATTTGAATAGAAAACTATTACACATTGATTTATTGGATTTGTGTAGAATTTGTAGTACAAGATTTTGTCATACAAGATAAGTTCATAGCAGGTAGTGCTAGAATTAAGGAGTGATAATAGCACTACAATACAAAATAAATTTATAATAAATATTGCTAGAATCAAGCTGTGATAATAGCATTACAATACAAGGTAAGTCACAGCATAGTGCTAGAATTAAGAAAAGATAATTTTACATATTTGAATGGATTTGACTTGGTCTAACATTATCTCTTGGGATTGATTACTGCCTTATCAGCTTGATCTCATGGAGAAGATTGCTTTCATTCAACACACTTCTAAAAGATGGTGGATCTATCAGAGACACCAATCTTGGACCATAGAAGCTCAAAACAAACATGGGAGAGAGGTTTTGTGAGAGCATCAGCTAGTTGATCAAGTGTGGATATGTGAGTAATACGAAGAGAGCCATCGTTCATCTTTGTCGAATAAATGATGGTCAAGAGCAACATGCTTCATTTTAGCGTGAAAACTGGATTAACATAGATGTATGTTGCTTCAAGATTATCAAAATAATGATTAGTGAACGAGAAGAAGAAATACCAAGTTTCAACAATAAAGACTCAACCATGCAACCTCAGTGGCAGCATTGGCAATAGCTTGGTATTTAGCCTCGATTGAGGATCGGCCAATAGATTTTTGCTTCCTAGAACTCTATGAGATTAGGTTGACATCAAGATAAACTAGATATATAACCAGAGATTGAAGTACGATCATCAGAATTTTCAACTCAATCTGAGTTAGCATAAGCTTAAAGGTTGAGAGATGAGTTGCATTAAAATATCCATCATGAAATAAAGTCCCTTTAAGTACCTAAGTAGATGTTTAAGAACTGTCATATGAACTGAGGTTGGTCAGTGCATAAACTGAGACAACTTATTGACAATAAAAGCAACATTAGGCCATATAAGAGATAAATATTGAAGAGAGCCAACTAGTTGTCTATACTCAATTGCATCAGCGGATGAGAAGCCATCAAACAAAGAAAGAGACATTGAGGTAGCCAAGGGAGTGGAGACTGCTTTGGCACTAAGCATGTTGGATTGCTCTAATAAGTCTGGGACATATTTGTGTCGAGAAAGGAGACCATCAGTAGTTGATGTGACTTAGACACCAAGAAAATAATCAAGTTGACCCAAATCCTTGATAGAAAATCTCCTAAAAAGAGAGTCAATAAACTTAGACAAAAAGTGAGAGTCATTGCCAGTAAGTATCAAGTCATCAATAGGGGCATTGATAAGGGCCAGTTCATCCAAAATAGATTTGAGAATCTGTAAATACTCTAAGACAGATATAGAACCATGAGTTATTTTGGAGAATTGATCCTTCAAGTTCATGATTCATGATCTAGATTTGTTAGCATAGAGACGAGCTAACTTATCCCAGACTTTTGTAAGGTAGAAGCTGAAGCAATCAAGAGAAGAATAGTTTTGATATAGATGCAAAGATGGCGTTGAGGAATTGATCTTATCTTACCAATGTGTATGTGCTGCATTGGATACAAGAGCATTGTTCTGAGTAATAGTTAGCAATGGACATGATAGTGTCCCATCAACATACCCAAGTAGATCATAGCCCATCAATAATGAATGAATTGAGCTTTCCATGATGGAAAGTTTGAAGAACTTAGTTTGAGTGGCAGCTGTACTTCGGGGTTGATAGTGATAAGAGTCATTTAGGAGGTCATCGATATTGCAGTGGTGGTGCTTTCATAGATTTCTTCAGCCATAATAAGTGGAAAGGAAAAGAAAAGGTGCTTGTGAAGCTATGGCTCTGATACTATAAAGAGACAAATATTTGAATAGAAAACTATCACACAATGATTTATTGGATTTGTGTAGAATTTATAGTATAAGGCTTTGCTATACAAGGTAAGTTCATAGCAGATAGTGCTAGAATCAAGGAGTGATTATAGCACTACAATACAAGATAAATTTATAATAAATATTATTAGAATCATACTGTAATAATAGCACTACAATACAAGATAAGTCGTGGCAAATAGTGCTAAAATCAAGGAACGATAGTTTTACATATTTGAATGGATTTGACTTGATTTGGCATTATCTCTTGGGATCGATTACAGCCTTATTAGCTTGATCTTATGGAGAAGATTGCTTTTCTTTAATAATTTGGATGTTGGAATTCATGGTGATTCTATCAGATAGCAAAAAGATGTTAAAGTTATGACAAAATGGTATAGATAGGCTTATGCATTGCAATATTGATGTAGAGGTGCAAAAATAATAATTAACAAAGGCTTTGCAAATTTTATCAACTATATAGAGATTTTGTATCATAGCGAAAATTGATAATCATGTTTTAGCCTTTAGCTTAAAAATAAATAAAGGAATAAAACAAGCATTGTGATAGGAGAATTGATGAAGGATGTGCTTTTTTTGTTAAAATATAATTCAATCAATTTTTCTGTCACTACAAGAAAAGTATAGTTTTAGAGATGATTTATTTGAGATGGCTAAAATGTAGTCTCAAAATTTATTTCATCAACGACATTGAGATGACACGCTTAGGGATTAAATTTTTTATTTAATTGCGTATTAGAGATGGCATAGAGACAGATTGGAGATGGCTGGACTTTCTAAGAGGGCATAGCGATGAGA
Source organism: Elaeis oleifera (assembly GCA_000441515.1). Classification (NCBI taxonomy): domain Eukaryota; kingdom Viridiplantae; phylum Streptophyta; class Magnoliopsida; order Arecales; family Arecaceae; genus Elaeis; species Elaeis oleifera. The sequence continues at coordinate 297,473 of KE504872.1, forward strand.
GATTTAAAAATAATAAACTTTCAGAGATGGCACGGCGATGGCTAATTAAAAATTAATTAATACTCTTCGATGATGGCTTTTTTAATTAATTAATACCTTTTTGCGATAGCTTTTCCATCACTGTTTCTTCTTTACACCGACGGCCCGACGATGGTTAAATTAAAATTAATTAATATCTTTCAGAGATGGCTTAGCCATCTCTAATAGAAATTAGTAACGATGGCTCGAGCCATCTCCAATACCCATCTAAAATAGCCCACCCAACTATATTATAAGCAACCCAGCAGCACGTCGAGCGCCGAATCTACTTCTTGAAGCTTCTGGAGGCTTTGAGGCATCTCCGCAGCTCGTTGTCAGCCATGCCGTGAAGGATATGGGTCATTTGGGAGGTGGCAGACCGGGCGCTGGCGGCCGTGGCGGGGGGGTGGATGCAGTGGAAACGCACGATCCTCTCCAGGGGCTCATCACCGGCCATGCCGCAAAGGACATGAGTCATTCAAGAGGCGGCGAATCGGGTGCTGGCGGCTATGGCAAGGGCGAAGCGGTGGAGCTGTGCGATCCTCTCTGGCAGCTCATTGCCGGCCATGCCACGAAGGACATAGGTCATTCGGGGGCGGCGGATTGGGCATTGGCGACCGTGGCGAGGGGCGGACACAGTGGAGCCACACGATCCTCTCCGATAGCCATGTCGCAAAGGACATAGGTCATTCAGGAGGCAGTGGACTGGATGCTGGCGGCCATGGCGAGGGGACAGATGTAGTAGAGCCATGTGATCCTCTCCGATGGCTGTCCGCTCTGCCTAAAAGCCCGACGATCAAGATTATAGAAGAGGCTTTTAGAGGGGTGGACACGGGTCATTCTGACAAGAAATATTCGTTGCGACAGTGATACCACATCACTGTTGTAACGAACCAATCAAAAGCCAGGAATGGGTGAAATACAAGGGGTATTCATCGATTCTCATGGATAATATTCCGTGTTATCCCTTTATATTTCACCTATTCCCGATTTTATATTGGTTCATTACAACAGTGATGTGGTATCACCATTGCAACGAATATTTTTTATTTTTAATGCTTCTAGAAGAGGCTTCACATGGCCGCACCTCTTCATCTATCTATAATTTTAAAATTATATAATTAATTAATAATTCAAAAATAATTTTGTTAATATTGTTAATAATTAGTTGATCTATAAAAAATAATTTAATTATAATTAATATAAATATAATATGAATAGTATTATTTAAATTAGTTAAATAATTTTAAGATCAAAGATGGAATAGAGACGGCCTTAATAAAGATGGAACAGAGATGGCATCAACAGAGATAGCTTCGAGATGACAATCATTGGAGATGACGTGACGACGGTATCTATCTGTGACGGCAGCCATTAGAGATGGCTTGGCGATGATGATTAAAAATTAAAAATAACCATGTTAGAAATGATTATATTTAGAGACGGTGTGGCGACCGGATAGCTATCTTTGAAAAGCTATCTCGATAAGTCCGTCTCTGATATCTTTAGCGATGCGACTTGTAAAGACGACTGTCAGAGACAGCTCTTTCCATCTTAGATACTTTTCAGATATGGATTTTCTCTTTTTGGATATGAATTTTGCCATCTCTCTTGGCCCAATTTTTGTAGTGTATGAACATTATACTTCTTGATATTTGTATTACTTCGTTCAGGTCAAGCTATGGATGGTTTCTCTCCAAACAAACTTCATTCTACCTTGGCGCAGCTTATTCATTGGTTGTTTAGTACCAAGATGTAACCATACTACAAGAAACCCTGAAGTAGTTGTCCTAGAAACCTGGAGTGCACTACAATCCCAACGGGGTGTAGCCTATGAACCAAGCTTTAGCTCGGTGGTGGTCATACCGCCACACCTGGAATTAGCAAGGGTCAAAGCTTCAGAATAGGAAAATGATGTAACTTTGGAAGTTCATTTCCCTTGAAAACCCTTTCAAGGGACCCAAAATTAGCTAAAAAATATAGGATTAATTATCTAAAAATTTATATTTTTAAAATTTTAATTTAATATAACCTTTAATTTTTCAATCAAATATGCATACTATCTAATTTGTTGCAATGTTGGCCCGTCATCAACCAATATTGAAATTTGTCGTTAAAGATGCATATATGAAAATGAGGTGCCTAACTTAATAAAAATATGTGAAAATGAGCCGAGGCCGAAGGTGGGGAGGAGGGGGCGGCAAGGGTGGGGTCGGGGCTATGGCGTCATAGATGGAGAGGGTTGACAGAGCGCTCTCCGCCCCCCAATCTCCCGTACCTCCCCTCTCGGTCGCATCCTCCATCCCCGCAGCTTGCAGAGAACCCCCCACACCCCCCAGGGGCCCGTGTTGTCTCCTCTCTCGGTCGCAACCTCCACGTGCCACCACATCCATCCACTACGCCACCACCCCATCCATAGCTTTTGCACCCATCCCAATCTCCCCACAGCGGTCATGGCTGTCTTCATGACCCGATCCAAATCCGACGGCTTGGTGGATCCCAGCCATGCACATAGACAGCAACTGTTTCGGACTCCGCTCTCGTTTGGGGTCGTGATCCCCAATAAGCCACCCTCGATCGGAGACCTTGGCCATCTGTGGGAGAATGTAGAGAATCCGACAGCAAAGACGACGGCGGTGATGATGATGATAATAATCAACGGTGCACGATCAAAAACTTGGACGACGGGAGGAAATTTGTGGTGAAGAAGTTCCAAAAAATGAGCTGAGGCTTGGGGTGGGCCGGAGTAATGGCATCATAGATGGGAGGTTGACAAAGCGCACCCACCCACACTTTTCCGTGCCTCCCACAGCCCACACCGCCTCTCCTCTCGGTCGCGCCTTCGATCCCCCATGGCCTACAGAGGACCCCCCACACCCCCTGGGGCCCGCACCGCCTCTCTCTCAGTTGCAACCTCCATGCGTCACCACCTCCATCCACCGCGGCCTGCAGAGAACCCCCCAGGCCTGCACCACCTCCCCTCTCGATCGTGCCCTCTGTCCCCCATGGCCTATAAGGAACCCCTCCATCCCTCGGGGCCCGTGCCACCTCTCCTCTCGATCGCAACCTCCGCACACCACCACATCCATCCACCACGGCACCGCTTCCCATCTCAGTCGCACCCTCAGCGCCCTCCCTCCATCCGGTGCTGCGGCTCCTTTGCACACCTTCTCAGCGAGCTCCTCTCAGCAAGCTTGGTGTCGCGGGAATCAAGGAGGATGATGGGGAGTGGACACCGAGTTCTAACGGGAGACCGAGGGTGATGGAGAGGGTGTAGATGGGAGATCGAGTTTTTCGATAATGCAGAGCGGATGCTGGTGGTGGAGACTAGCAAAATAGAAAAGAAGATCATCGGAGAGCCGCCATAGATCCGAAAATCCATGACGTCAGAGAGAGGAAGAGATATAAAAATTGAATATTTTAATTATTTTTATTAAATTTAACTCCTCATTTTCATATACACATCTTAACGGTAAATTTCAATATCGATTGACGGCAGACTAACATTGTAAAAATATTTTAATTATTTTATTAAATATAATATCTCATTTTTACGTATGCATCTTAACAGTAAATTTCAATATTGATTGATGACAGGTCGATCAAGCTTGCAATAAATTAGATAGTACATATATTTGATTAAAAAAAAAAATTATATTAAATTAAAAATTTAAAAATATAAAATTGTAAGGTAATTAACTCAAAAATATAACTATAAGGGATTTTTTAAAACCTAACAAATGAAAGCGCAATGGCACCAAGTCCCATCGAAACGCTGCATTTGAAGCGAAGGCCTTCTTTTCCTCTGACTGTGGTGCCTTTATCGGTAGGATGACGTGTAAAACAGCAGCCGGAAAGGAAAGAGTCTCGAGATGGCAGCAATCCGACAACCGAATGCAGTGGAAAGTGGCTCCAATGTCTGGCCTAAATGGCCAGATTCAAGGATGTACGCTGAGAACCGTTTTTTT
>KE504872.1:331172-353715 GCA_000441515.1 Elaeis oleifera
AATTCCACAACAGAGACTAATTAACAGAAATAAAGATACCAATCCACACACAAGAAGAAGACCAAGCAGATGAAAATCGATTCACATAATATGATTTACAAGAACAAGAAAGAAAAAAAAAAAAAAAAGAGAAATTCCAACCCCTGAAAGAGATTAAAGATTAAATTTAGACAATCGAAAAAAAAAGACAAAAACCAAGCTCATGTATACCGATTCAGGCCGCGAAGAACCCTAACCCTAACATCCGAACCGATCAGCGGGTGGCTGCGGCGGCGGGGCGGGCGTAGGCGGGCGGAGGGAGGGGCGGGGCGGGGAGGCGAAGGGGAGGCTTCTGAGCATGAGGAAGCGCATCCGGCGGGGGAAGGGAGCGTCGTGGAGGAGCTGCTCCAGCACCCTCGCCACCAGCGCCGTGTACTCCTGCAGCAGCTCGGCCACTATCGCCACCAGTATCATCCTTCCTTCCTTCAAAACCCTAATCCTCTTTCTCTCTTTGTCGAAGATGGTAACAGAAAGCGAAATTTCCTTTCCCGTACGAAGTTTGTGGCGGAAGTTATTAGGGATTCTTTTGGGGGCTTATTGTTATTTATAGGGATTCGAAGAATAAATAAGAGATATTGATAGAAGGGGAGGGGGAGGGTTTCGGTGGGCTCTGGGATTAAGTGTGAGGGTCTGGAGCGGTTTGGCGGCCGCGGGAGCTTAGAAACAGGTCTAATTGTTCGATGGGCCAGATCCAGTGGACCAGTCCAATTATCACTCGCATTACAAAATCGTGAGCATCTTCTTTACCGTAGGATTTCGATTGGTCCGGTGGCCCTGGTTCATCAATAATTTTTATGAGTCTAAAAGGATGGGCCACCGGTTACCGCCAAAACCGGTGAGGGTTAAATGCCAGGGCCTTCGGCGGACGTGTTGAAGCTGGTCCTCGGCCTTATCCCATCACCTGGATCCCATCACCGGGCACTAACATATTCGCATAGTAGCTTAAAGCTGAGGCGAATGTTGAGAAGCTTCTGGAGCTGAATGGGAGACGGTGAGAGTTTCCGTAATCTCATGGGAGGTGACTCTAACTTGGTAATTGGTCATATCTCGGTTGGATTCGCTTTACCGCATTTGGCTACGGTTTTATATTTCCTGAGGGTGGAGTTTCCTGTTATGGTTCCACTTGCCGTCATTGGGTAATCTTTCGGCCGTTGACCAGGTCTTTCATTTCAGAGTAGTCAGACGGTACTGGGCTTTTGAGAAGAGGGCCAAAAGTCGTGCAGCATTTTTTTGGGTAGGAAGGAAAAAAAAAAGAAGAGTAGTGAAGCATTTGAAAGCTAGAAAGTCACATGATAAAATACTTATCTTTAGATGAAGTATTGCATCTATCAATAAGTTTCACCCAGCCCCAAATAGCTCGTTTTCTAACAAGATTTTGTATTAGAATAGTCTTTGCAATTACAAACTTTAAGGAACAAATTTTATGAGAGCCAAATCAATTAAATAGATGGCTTGTATAATAATGCTAGACAAGAATTTTATGAAAAAATATTTTAATTCAGATAAAAATGCAGCGAGACCACATCTTATGTTGACAAGTCCGTTATCTTGTTTACGTGAGATGATCCAGTAGCTATTAGTTCAGCTGGTTGATACTTTCTTCTATAAGTGACTAGTTTATCCAAAAAAAAAAAAGGTTCAATTGATCAATTTATTTGGAATAAGTGGCATGGGTTGGCTGATGCCACATTAATGAAAACAACTGACTCCTTAATTAGTTATCTCATGGGAGTTGTCCTTCTAATATTCCATTTGGTATCCTCCTACAAAAAAAGTTGGCCTTCGCCTCTGGCTTATCTTCTTTATTGTGAAATGGAGAGGGCATGCCCTATTGATGAATTCAGTGAGGAGTATAAGATGATGTTATAGTGACAATGACCAGATTTTTCCCATCTTAGTGGGCATCAGTAGACAGTGGCGCTCTGGTAGGGCAAGTGCTAGTAGATGAGGGCCTCAGGATGGTGCTGAGAGCTAGAGGAGAATCCATTGTTTTGTCAGAACATAGACAACCCCCACTGAGGAAACGATTGGTTATTCTGGCAATTACAGTTGCAACTGAAGATTTCTTGTTCAGGAACAATCTTTTGTTTCTCTCTCTTCAGATAGGCCAGCAAAAAGCTAGCACTAATTGGTCCCAAGTCCTAATCTTAAGTTGGAATATCTTGTCCATTCACTCCAATTAAAAGGAGTACTGCAGGGACCCAGGTCAACCTGAAAATCTTGTTATAGAAGTATCTCCAGATAGCCTTGGTGAATTAGTAGTGGAGTGTCAAGTTCACACAGAAATACCCTTCCTTGCAAGCGCTTCCTGAGTCTAGGAACTTGTAAAGAGGTTTTACAGAGGAGACAGCCAGTCGAGGTCATCATCCATATGTTATATATTTTTGAGTAATTAGTCTGATTTTTCTCAAAGTTTAGGATAACTACGTGATCCCGTCTAACATTTCAAAAATATACGCATAACCTCCTAATCAAATATAAAATTAAAATTAAAAAATAAATAAATATTAAAATATAAAATATAAAATATTTTTCAAATAGATTAGATAGTAATTATGTTAGTAAGATCATTAGTTGTTTAATAAGAAATATTAGATAAAATTTATAATCATCTTAAATTTGAAAAAAATCATTATAATTTACTCTATTTTTATCATGATCATACGGTGGAATCTCCTCCTTTCAGTGGGGTCTCACAAACTATGCCGAAAGATGGGGAGAGGGCAGTGGCTGCCCATGGGCTTCAGATGAAGAGATAAGGGTCAGGCACATCATGTGAGTAGGACAAGACTCACAAACTCGATAAATACAAGTAACAACGGCTACTGTTGGGGGGCATTAAGTGCCGCTCAAAGAATTCTGTGTTCTAGAATTTTCCACTGAGTCCTGGACTATTGACTTTGGAGTTGGCCGAGTAGATAATTACTTGTAGGCCCGTTTGGTAGGCTTATCTCGCTAATTTGAGGATTCGGTGAGATGCAACTCTCCGAAGAGTTTTCTTTTTTTATCTTTTTTCTAATCAAGTTTAATTAATTTAAAGAAACAATGGTTATTGTCCATTCGAAACGACAAATGATTAAGACAGGCATCAGCATAGTTATTGCCTGCTAAGTTTTTCTATATTTGATTAAGATGACTATTATAGTATTTTTCTTCCGACATCTGTAAGTGCCCTAGATTAAGGTCACGTCATTATCATAATGCCAGAAAAGCCTAACAGGCACACCACCTAAAAAAAAAGCTTTTATTAGCACCTTATAAAATACTGAAAATAATTCTCTAATTAACTTTAGATGGTATTCATTCTGTATTTGCTAAAAATATCGGTACTTGATTGCAATTTTTCGCATTTTGCAGGTATTTACTGAATGCTGGCAATTTTTATTTTTTGTTGCAGTGCTAATAGTCTTTCTTTATCATGGTATTGAAAACTAAATGAATTTTGTTATAATCAAAGCATACGAGGAATTGCCGGGTCTGACTGTGGGCTTTATGGTTTTATCATTCAAAATATAGTCCTCCAATCAAGGATCCTATTTATTTTTATCACAAATTATATATGGGTAAGAGGAGTCTCACAGCCTCACATTTGCAGTAGTGGTACCTTAGTTGACGTGTCACTATTGTGGCAAAAGGCTCATGGCTCGGCATACGAGGTATTATCCGCTCTGATCCATAAATTTATGGTTTGATCTTTCAAAAGATACCTCATGTAGGATAGTCTCTTTTATATAACTAAAGCCTTTTTTGACTCACGATTAATGTGGGACTAGTGATGTCCTCTCATCTACATCACTATAGACTTTGACAACTCTTACAAATAATTTTTATGAAATAGGTGTTTCCATCCAAGTTTTCTGCATACGAGAGCCTTCCATGTACGTCTATTTATCTCTTTTGACATAAAAGAAGAAAGGAGATAAGAGATGGAAGCGGATGTAGGGACCATGGTAGGTGGTGGTTGAGATGATTTTGTATAATCAACCAAATTTCGTTATTGGGTTGATTCTCTCACGTCATGGCATGTTCAATTTTGTGGGCCATAGAGATTTGATCCAACCTTTGCAAACTCAGGGGACTTGATCCACGAGCATCAAACCAATCCAATGAAAAAAGATGGATCCACTCATGTTAAGACATATAGGATTAACCAAATACATATCCTGGCTTCATTGCAGCAGACCTTATTTGCTTGCAACTATCACAATAAATTTAGTCTTTCATATCAAGGTTCCAATTAGATTTGCCTCTACCCGGAGATGTCCAAACAACTAATTTGTTGGGCTAGAATTTACATATAATAACTAGCTTATAACCCTACGTCATGCATGAAATATAATTTTTGCTTTGAAAAAATATTTATTTATTAATTTATTATTACACATTTTATATATTCAAAATAATTAAATAATAAAAAATATTTTATGCATAGTGTGGATTATAAACTATTGATAAATTATTTATTTTTAAAAATTTGAGATTCTTCGTGAGCTTTTTGTCATCTAGCTCCTTCTAAATCCTTATCTTTTTTTCGCATTAGCATTCATTTTTTGCTATTTTTCTCTTTATCTTTGAAGCTCATTTTTTTTTTCTTTTCCGTCACCATGACGGGGCTCAAGATACTCTCAGCGAGTCAAAACCTCATTCAAATTTAGTGAATAAATATCTACTTACATATCCACGATCTAAATCTCGATTCTACTTTGGAGGTCTATGTCGTTTTCGAGGATATGATCGGTCAACAATCCATTTGTAAGGCCGCCGACTTAATTCTCCAACTCATCCACGAGATAAATACATGTGTCACTCATCAAAAAATAATAACATTATGATTTAAAGTTATTTATCCTCCTTCCGTGGTGAATAAGCAACATCCCTATTTTTAATCGAACAAGTCCCATGACACTCAACCACTTAAATCCCATAAAGAAATTATTGTCTGGACCACGCCCAGACAGATCACTTAAATCCCACAATGGATGACACACCACAATACCCCTATATTTCACGAATTCCCGATTGCACGTTATCCGCACGTTATCCACCGTGCATATGCTCCAAGATTTATGTTGGGCTACCTAGGTGTGGTCCAGGCAATAATTTCCAATCCCACGACGCCCAACCACTCCCATGTCCCTTGGCTTTTGTTGTGGGGCTCAGCCACATAAAGAGTTGCACCTGGTTACCCATAGTTTTCTTCTTATACAAGGATATCCTTTTCACTTCTTCGTCTTTGTAATAAGATCCTTCCATTTTGACGTGTGTGAAACAAAGATTTTTATATTTTGATATATATCGAATGAAGAATTTTCTATTGAAAAATCTTCATTTTAATATATATATATATATATATATAAAAGATAAGAGTATGGAAAACCCGGCTCGGCATAACCTAATCAACTTAGCCAAATACAAACCCAGCAGAGCACAACAGCAGTTTAGCTGGGAGTTGGTCTGGAGAAAGCCGGACACATTGGCAAGTTGGTTTAGGTTGAAGTTAGAAGATAAAGATGCAAATTTGGATTATGATATACATTTAGAGTTAAATTATAGTTTTTGAATTAAATAAATTGCTGAACACGCACAACCCCACACCCCACGGCCCGCCCGTCCCCGCCCCACCAAAAAAAAAAAAAGACGGATTTAATTTATGGTCGTTACACAAAATACACAGTACTATAAATAGATTTACATAAAATACGTAGATATATAAACAGGTTCACATAAATAACATAGTAAACAGATTTTACTACATATATCTTGTTGCGGCCAACTCACTGTTGTCTGTCGCCGGTGAAGAGCACCTACCAGATAAAATTTTCGCAGATCGAAATTATGTCCGACGGAGACCCTTCGATGCTTAAGTCAGAGAAGGGGTTTGTGAACAGTTAATGGGAATATTGAGAGTGACAGAGTTTTGGTTCATAATTTTTTTATCCATGTTGCTCGTTTACTTCTCTTTTTATAGATGATTCTGATGTAACCGTCGAGCACGTGATCCCGTTTTTTATGACGCTAGATTATCGGACTATAATCGTGGAGTTAATGGGCTGTTTATTCCCATTAATGACTGTAATACGTAGTCGATAATCATTCATAACGGTTAGAATATGTTGAGTAGATTGGCCGACTATATGTCGGTAATACTGATACGTCGATAGAGATAAGTCGGTAGAAGATCCGAATGACCATCGGCTGGTAACTCTGATATGCCAATGGTCTTCAGTCGGAAGTCGCTTATTGTTGGTTGATAATAGCCGACTGTCGGTCGGTCACCGATTATGAGTCGGAGTAATATGTTCATTCAGCCGATATAGAGTCGGAGTCGGAGGTCGGTTGATTTGCTCCAACAGTTACCCCCTCTCAAGTCTAAGGTGATCCGACGTGTATATTATCACGTGGTCCATCACGTTGGACGAAAAAGTTGTTACGTGTTGCCTCAAGCCCCGACTTGACTGTTAGTCGAGAATTCTCTGGCTGTTTTGTCATTTCAGTGGCTGCAAAATCATTATTGGGCTGTCACGTCGACGGGACAATTCAGTGTCGGACGTCGTTTCAGGAAGATAATTCAGTGCCGGATGATACAATTCTGACTAGTAGATTTTGGCCACGTGTCCGAATGTCATTGGATCGAAGCTGTTCATGCAGATGACGGTGAGGTGGCACGATCAGGAGCAAATGCATCGAACCGTCCGATCAATGATCGATCCAGATGTTGCCACATATCGTCATCTGACAAGACTCCGATTTGATCGCTTCCATCCTGGTCGTTGAGGGATCCTATATATAAGGTCACTTTCGGCCAGATTTTTATTTTTGTCTTCATCCTCTACTGCAGAAACTCTATCGGAAAGTCGCCCCAGCACCAGAAGATCAGGGTTCCTTCTCCGCCTTTTTGCTTTTAGCTTTCAGGTTAAGTGTTTTTGTCCTTTTTTTTGGGTCCTATCTTTTTTTATTCTCTTTAGTCTTTTCTCCCATGGCTAGGGCTTCTTCTTCTCGAGATAGTCGGTTGGGGAATCCGACCGACGACTTCCCATCGGATTCGAAAATGGAGGCCTCTTCACTATCCGAAGTCAATGTTGAATGGCTCTGGGAACAATATCATATCCTGAAGTAGTATCAGCTTTTGTGCCTGGTGTTGATGGTCGGGTGAACTCCCTCCTTCGGGTCAGGTTGCTTTTATGTCGAAGATCTTCGGACTGATCTTTGGTTCTCGATTCTAAAACTCGTTCGGAATCTTCTGGACTATTATGGTCTCTGTCCTGCTCAGCTGGCACCGAACTCGGTCCGGCTCATAATTAGCTTTGCTTTGTTGTATCGGTTAATACCGACCGAGCCTCGTCCTTCTCTTTTCGTTCCTTCTTTGTTCTCCGTCTCCATCCTAAGTCCAAGGGTTGGTGGCTCTTCAACCCAAGAAAAGACCTTTCCTTCATCACCGGTCTTCTATTGTCCATTCATGGATGGAAAATCAATTCTTCTTTGTTGCTTCTTCTCTTCCTTGGGGCTTCCCTTCGCATTGGGGTGATCCAAGGACCGGCCCCAATGAGAACAGTCAGGTGGAGGTTGATGATCGGAAAGATTTTCATCGATTGAAGGACATGGTGGTCCCATCGCAGAGAGAGCTGATGATCGAACAAGCTCTCTATGATGCCGGTCTTAGTTCGGTCACTAATTTAGGTATAGCATAGTCGATCACTTTTATTTTCTTTGTTTGTTTCTGAATTGTGTTGACTTCCTTGTTTTGATTGTAGCTATGCAGCCAAGGGCGCAAGTATCAACTGTCGATATTCATCAGCATGCTACCAAAAGAGGACAGCGGCATCCGAAGTTGGATCCTCTCGACCATTGAAGAAGGGTCGAGCAACTACATCTGCATCGATGAGAAAACTTGATGTACCATCAGCATTGGTTCCTGAGCTGATTTTGGTGCTGTTCGTCCCGACAGTGCTTCCTGAAGTACCGTCTACCGAAGATGGGACGGCAAGAGAAGATGAAGTTACCGTAGCACCATCGGCGGCTCCATCAACAGAGACTCGGATCGAAGCAGAAGTCATGGCCGAGTCGGACCAATCAGTGGCTATGCCAGATGTTGCTCGAGCAGGACTCTCTCGAGTGCAGTCAAGCTCTAGTTTCTCCACATTCTCAAGCGCGGGATTGCGAACGGAAATCGGGGAAGGTGCCGGTGACTTCGACTGATGACGGATTATTGCCAGGGCACACCGTTCACTTCGACATCAGGCTTTTTGAGGATGAGTTGGCCTTAGCCAATCCAGAGTTGGCCAAATGGCTCATTCACGCTACCCTTCTCCCGACTGATCGGGAGAATAGGAAAAGTTGTACCATCATCGAAATATTTTTCTCTTTTTACCCGATGATACTCGGGTAAGTTTTTCTTTACACATATTTTTTTCGACTGATCTGACTTATCTTCTATTTTCAGTTGGCCCATGATATGTTCGACTTGAAAGTCAGCTACCGAAAGGTTGCAGGCTTCCATCGGACATGGATGGATAAAGTGGCGGTCGCTAATGCTGAAAAGGTGGCCGCCCTTGAACAACTTCGGGCAGTGACCTAGCGGGAGGCGAAGCTTCAGGAGGAAGTCTCCCATATGACCGCCGACCTTCAATCTTCTGGAGCCGAACTTGAGTTGGCTCGCCAAAACATCTTGGCTCTTGAGTTGTGGATCAAAAACAAGAAATATTCAATCTATCGGCTTCGACGAGAAAGAGATGGGTGCATCATTGAACTCGAAGCGGAACGTAGAAGACATTGGGCCAACTTGGAAAGGTTGGCATTGGCCGATGACGAATTGGCTTCCGCAAGGGCTGACACAGAGTTGGCGAAAGCGGAAGCAGAGTCGGCAAGGGAGGCTCTGAACCATGCCATCGAAGACTTCAAGAATTTAGAAGAGTTCAATGAAGAGATCCTCGAAGATGAATTTGCCTTTTACTATGTTGGGTACGAGGACGACTGAGATGCGATCGAAAAGTTGTACCTAGATCTTGACTTGAGCAGCAGCGTTCCTCCCATCTCGAAAGATGGAGCTGCCGAAGAAATCGCATGGACTGAAAATAGAGCACCGACAGCACCAGAAGTTGTTCTAGTCTCTGATGCTACATTGGAGCAAAAAGATGGAGATGGCAACTGATAATCGATGTAATTTTATTTCTTTTGTACTTAAACTTTTATAATCGGACTTTGGTCTAATTTTATAATTTTTTTTCATAAATGAATGAAAGAATTTTTCTAAGTATAGACTCTCTTTTCTGTATGTTTGTAATGTTGTAGAGTAATTATTTAACTACTGAATATCAATCGACAAGCTGAATATTTGATAGAACTTGTAGAATCGTTCGTTAGTCGGATATCTATTTGACATACTTTTAAGCATTAAGATAAATGGTAATAAGCCGAATACCCTACGCCGACCTTAGTTAGGTTAGTACGTCAAGTTATTTGATAATCGATGGCAAGTCGAATATTCTTCGATCGATCGTAGTCAAATCGATATAATTCCAATCCAACCTTGATCGTATTGGCATAGCAGTCTGCTTAGTTAAGATTAAGTCGGCATAATAGTCATTTGACTATGATCGGCTTTTACAGTGAAAAGCCGAGATATGTTTAGTATCGAGATACTGTCAGTATTGTGACTTTTACAATGAAAGCCAAAGTATAATTGATATGTCAGTTTTATAGTGAAAATCAAATATAGTCGATAATTGATGAATTGGCTGTCTATCTGTCAATTCATTATCACTTTATAGTTGACTGAAACTTGTTATTCTGAAATTCAATATTTCATTCTGAATAAGGTATACATGGACAACTTTATTGATAATACATTCTTAAGTTGTCAGTATTTCATATTCAGAGGATGGTTACTCCCTCCAGAGTTTCTAGCCAATATGCATCTGGTCGAAGTGTTTCCAATATTTTGTAGGGTCCTTCCCAGTTCGGAGATAACTTTTTTTGGTCAAGAGGTCTCGAGACTTTCATTTTTCTTAGAACCAGATCTCCAGAATGAAAGACTTTCGGTTTAACTTTTGTATTATAATACCAGGCTATCCTTTGCCGATATGCTGCCATCCGAACTTAAGCTTGTTGTCAGACTTTTGGAAGTAGATCTAGATCAACTCTCCGACATTCGAAATTGCTCGGCTCACTGTATTGCTCAACCCTTGTTGAAGATAATCTGATCTCAAGTGGGATCATTGCTTCTGTTCCATAGGCTAAATTGAATAGCGATTCTCCCATTCGTATACGAGGAGTCGTTCGGTATGCCCGCAAGATCGGATATAGTTCTTTTACTCAGAGGTCTTTAGCTTCATTCAGTTTGATTTTGAGTCCATGCAAATTATTCAGTTGATTATTTTTACCTCTCCGTTGGATTGTGGATAGCCGACTGATGTGAGTTTGTGCGTAATATGAAATATTGCATAGAACTCTTTAAAATTCTGATTGTCAAATTGCCGACTATTGTCAGTGATAATGGTGTGTAGCAAATCGAATCTGCATATGATTGATTTCTGAATGAAGTCTTCCATCTTACTGTCAGTGATTTATGCCAGAGGTTCAGCTTCCATCCACTTGATGAATAATCGATGACGACCACTATGAACTTTCTCTGACCAGATACCGGAGGAAAAGGCCAAATATATCAATCTCTTATTGTGCGAAGGGCCATGACGTAATAATTGATGTTAACTGACTTGCCGATTGATGTTGTATATTTGTATATCTCTGACATGGTTCACACCTTCAGACGAGTTCAACTACATCTTTTCATGGTGGGCCAATAATATCCTTGTCGTAGGACCTTGTAAGCTAAAGCTTTGCCCCCAAGTGATTTCGACAAATCCCTCATGAACCTCTCTGAGTGCATAATCGACATCTGTTGGTCTCAAATACTTCAGTAAGAAAGAAAGAACGATCTTTGTATAGATAACTATTCATTAAAATATATTGAGAGGCCATCCATCTGAGTCGTTTGGCTTCTGAGGGATCTGTAGGAAGAGTTCCATCAGTTAAGTACTGGATAATTAAATCCATCCAGCTTGATTCATCAGTGAGTTGTAACACTTCCTCGACTTTATCAATACTCGGTTGTTCAAAACATTCGACGAATATCCGACTCAGCGAGTTGAAGGAAGTAGTTGCAAGTCGTGAAAGTACATCGGCTCGAGCATTCTCTGTCCTTGGGATGTAAAAGATTTCAAAATATTTTAAGACTGAGGTAAGATATTTCATTTTCTAAAGGTACTTCATTATAATGGGGTCTCGGACTTCAAACTCACTCTTAATCTATCCAGTAATCAATTGTGAGTTGGTGAAGACCTTCAAACTGTCGATGTCAAGCTCCTTAGTAATAACCCCTTCAGAATTTGTAAGGATGAGACCAGCTCTACTGCTTTGTACATTAGATGCTCCATTAATATGTAGCACCCATACCGATGTTGTCGGATTCAGGAGTCGTCATGTTTATTTTATCATCAGCTTCATCTTCAGATTTATTATCAGATATTATACATTCAGCGATGAAGTCGGCCAAAATTTGTGCCTTTATTGATGGACGTGGTGGTATTGTAAATCAAATTCATCAAGTTTTATTACCTACTTTGCCATTCATCCTGATGTATCAGGTCAGTGCAAGATTACCTTTAACGACTGGTCTGTCAAGATAATGATCGGGTGTGCTTGAAAGTACGGACGAAGTCGTTGCGATGACATAATTAGAGTGTAGATCATTTTCTTCACTCTTGAATATCTCACTTCAGCATTATGGAGCACTTTGTTAGTGTAGTAGATCGGTCGTTGAATTCGATTTTTATCTTCTTGGACAAGTACCCAACTGACCGCTTTTGTTGAAGTTGCTGAGTAGAGATACAGAGTTTCTCCCACCTTTAGTTTTATCAGTAGTGGCGGGGATGCAAAGTATTTTTTCAGATTTTTAAAGGACTGTCGTTATTCATCCGACCATGAGAAATCCTTTATCTGCTGTAGGGTCTTGAAAAAAGATAAGCATCTTTCGATCGATCTCGAAATGAATCGGCTAAGTACGATGATCTTTCTATTGAGTTGCTGTATCTTTTTCTTTGAACTTAGATGCTTCATGTTGATGATAGTCTTTATCTTCTCGAGATTGGCCTCGATTCCTCATTATGATACAAGAAATCTAAAAAATTTTTCAGAAGTCACTCCAAATGCATACTTAGTCGGATTCAACTTCATCTGATGTCGTCGAAATGTGCTGAAAGCTTTCTCCAGGTTTCGCACATGATCTGAGGCTTGGAGGCTTTTCACCAGCATGTCGTCTACATAAACTTTCATATTTCGTCTAATCTGTGCTTTGAAGATTTTATTGACAAGCCGTTGATAAGTGGCTCCGATATTTTAAAACTGAAAGGCATTACTTTATAGCAGTATATGCCTTTGTCGGTTATAAAAGCTGTGTGCTCCTCGTCTTCGGATGTCATCCGAATCTGATTATATCCGGTGAAGGCATCCATGAAGCTTAAGAGTCGATGATCTGAAGTCGCATCAACTAGTTGATCTATTTTGATAAAGGAAACTGTCCTTCGGATAAGCTTCATTCAGATTTGTATAGTTGATGCAGGTTCTCCATTTTTCATTGGTCTTTCTCACTATCACTATATTGGTGAGCCAATTGGGATAAGTAGGTTCCTTGATGAAGTCAATTGCGAGAAGCTTGTCGATTTCTTCATCGATGACCTTCTGTCTTTCAGCAGCAAAAGATTTTTTCTTCTGTTTCACTAGCTTGACCTTCGAGTCAATATTGAGTTGATGAGTTATTACTTTCGAAAAAATTTCTGACATGTCTGTTGCCGACCAAGCAAAAATATTGGCATTTGTCCTCAGTAGATTTATTAATTGTTGCCGCTCCGGATCAGATAGCTGCGATCTAATTTGGACCATCTTCTCAGGATCTTCTTCTTTTAATGAGATGGAAACCAGCTGTTTGATTGGTTCATCCCTCTGTTCATTTTCTCTTTGGTCTAATTTATCGACGGACAAAGAGCCTTCAGGTTGGTTATTTTGTGTGGAAACTAAGAAGCATCGTCGGATAAGTTGTTGATTTCTATGCATCTCTTCGACTCTATTTTTATCAAAAATCGAACCAATAGATGATATGTTGAGACCACTGCTCTCAAAGCACTCAGACCAGATCATCCGAGTATGGCATTATAAATCGAGGAAACTCAGACAACCATGAATGTCATGAGAATAGTATTCTGTCATGGTTCAGTTCCTGCGGTTAATGGGAGAGTGCTTTCTCCCTCCACAGTGACTGCATCTCCTGTAAAACTGACTAATGACGTCGAGACTCTTCTAAATCGATCAGTTGGTAGTCACATTCGAGAAAAAATCGAGTAAAATTAAACATCCGTCGAGCTTCCATTATTTATAAATTTTTTTTATATCATAATTAGCTATCATTACCGAGACAACAACAGCATCATCACGGAGAGTTGAAATTTTTCGAACATCTTTTTTCGAAAAATTATTACATTGTCAAGTCATCGTTTCTTCGCCGACTTTTCTTCGAAAGTTGCCCCCCAGTTTGATCGTCCGGAGATTATGTTGATTACTCCTGCAGTCAGTCGATTGTTGATAGTCTCCTCAGTTTGTGACTGAGGTTGTCGGTCAGCAGGAGGTTGAGTCGGTTGATCTCTTCGAAACTTCCCAAGATAGCCTCATTGGATTAGGGCTTCTATCTCGTCCCTAAGCTGGATGCACTATTCGATATCGTAACCATGATCACGATGGAACTGACAGTACTTCTTCTTGTCCGACTCCTTGATGGTGCTTTCATTGGTAGGGGTGTCATAAGTATTCTGCTCCTTCGATCTCCATCAGGATCTGTGCACGAGGAACAGAGAGAGGAGTGTAGAAGTCAGACCTGCCATAGTTCAGCTTCGGACTCCATCTTCGTGGTGAAGCTCTTTTGTTGAGAGTCAGCTTACTTGATTCAGCTGGAGCTTCACTTTCTTTATTTCTTCTTCTGATCTTTTCCATCTGTTTGGCATCGGTCAGAAGCAGCTTCATCCACACGAATTACTTGTATACGCGCTCCAGAAGTTCAGCATAGGTCCGAGGGAGAGTTTTATCGAGAGAGTAAGTAAATCTGGATCCCCTCAGACCCCTTTTCATGGTCGATATAGCCATGTCTTCATTGAAATCCCTGACCTCAAGCGTGGCTGTACTGAAATGAACCATAAAGTCTCTCAGTGTCTCTGTCTCACCTTGTTTAATTAAGAAGAGACTGTCGGATGTCCGTGGCGGTCTTCGATTTGTGCTGAAATGAGCCACGAAAGAATGTTCAAGCTACTCAAAAGAGTTAATGCTCCCCGACTGAAGCTCGAAATATCAGGCTTGAGCAGCCTTTCAAAGAGTTACCGGGAAGCCAATGCATAAGAGGACATCGGTTGTCCCCTGGATCATCATGAGAGCTTTATAGCTCTCCAGATGGTCAATCGGGTCGGTAGAGCCATTGTATGACTCCATCTGTGGTATCTTGAATCGAGAGAAAATCGGTTCATCCAAGATGCGTCAGGACAGAGACTGGGCAGTGTAGAAGTCGTAGTCATTGGAAGACTTTCGACTTTTCACTTAAAATCGGACGAGCTGACGATCAATTTCTTGAAACTTACGTTCATAGTCGTTAAGTCACCGTTGCTGAGAAACTCTGAGGATGAAACCCCCTGAAGAATTTGAAGAAGAAGAAATAGAAGGCATCCACGGTCGTTTCTCCTTCTTGATACTATGTGCATGAGAAGGAGAGGGAGAACGCTGCAAATGATAGATGGCACGATGAGAGTGCCGAGAATATGGTTGTCTGTCTCGGTGGGAGTGTCGAGACGGTCGCTCCAGAGATAAGAAGGGTGAATGCCGCGGAGGATGGCGGTTGTGCCTAGACGACATTGACTGGGCCACCGATTGCTTCACTGACGGCTGCTGCTGTTGGGTTTGCTGCTGTTGGAGGTTTTGAATCGCCTCCGTCAAAACTTTCATTTGTTGCATGAGTGCAACAATCTATGCGTCCGTGGTGACCACAAGACGCGAGGAACTGGGTTCTACCATTGGAGGTGGGAACAAATATCTTCCCAATGGGAAGACTGCCTCACCGATCCAGGTGAATGCTGAGCTCTGATTTTCGGCATGGTTGGCTGTAGTTTTCCTCCTATCTGGCGCGCCAATATGTTGCGGCCAACTTTCTGTCGTCTGTTGCCAATGAAGAGCACCTGCAAGACAAAGTTTTCACAGACTGGAGTTGTGTCCGGCAGGGACCCTCTGATGCTTAAGTCAGAGAGGGGGTTTGTGAATAGCTAATGAGAATGTTAAGAGTGGCAGAGTGTTGGTCCAGAATTTTCTTACCAGTGCTGCTCGTTTACCTTCCCTTTATAGATGATTTTGATGTAATCGTCGAGCACGTGTCCCATTTTTATGGTGCTAGATATCGGACCATAATCGTGGAGTTAGTGGGCTATTTATTTCCATTAATGGCCGTAACACGTAGCCGATAATTGTTCATAACAGTTAGGATATATTGAGCAGATTGACCGACTATATGTCGGTAATACTGATACGTCGGTAGAGGTAAGTCAGTAGAAGATCTGAATGACCATCGGCTGGTAACTTTGATATGCCGATGGTCTTCAGTCGGAAGTCGTTTGTTGTTGATCAATAATAGTCGACTGTCAGTCAGTCAATCGATTATGAGTCGGAATAATATGTTTATTCAACCGATATAGAGTTGGAGTCGGGGGTGGTTGATTTGCTCCAATATGCCTTATCTTCCAACCAACCTATTTTTGATACACGTTCCAACCAGCATTCTGATCACTAAATTTAAAAGCAAGATGTGACATAAAAAAAGGAAAAAAAAGCTTGGTGGACCTGTTAAATGTAATACTCTCTCCTCCATGCACTCGTCCAGTCGTCATCTAGCCATGTTGTATTTAAATCACCCATGGTCCATACCTGAGGTTGTGAGAAATTCCATAGCTCCTGGCAAGTTTTTTAATCAGCTAATATTAAGCCCAAACATTTTTAATCTGCTCAAAATTACTTGCTGCAAGGTTCCAGCTACATCAAATAATTGCGAGAAGTTTCGCTGCCAAGTTTCACATGTCGCAATGCATGAGTTTCCAATTGCCACGTTTGTGGGCTATGTTATGCCCATTAGAAAATTTCCATCTTCATGAAATCTTTGTAATGAGAATCCTCCAGGAGCACACAAATAGTGATAAAAAACGAATTCGAGTAAATTGGATCCAGATTTGTCGACCTTGTCTGACATTGACCGGTCTCACAACAGTAGGACCTACGGTGGGGGCCTGTAGGTAGAACTAGGAGGTTTGGATCTAGAACAATATTATAAGGATCCAACCTTCTAGATCTATTGGATCCTCTCTTAGTTTCCTCCCTCCGATCAGTAAATATGCACATCCTTCAGTACGTTTTATTTGAGCTTGGGCCTCAAAGAAAAAAAAAATTCATGTGAGGAACAACTACTCAAGAAAAAGAACATCAGGTGATGAACTTCATGTAAAATTCATTTCTTATTTAATTTTTTTCTTCCTCAAGAACCAGGATAGATTGAAGTCTGACATAATAATGGAGTAAATGTTGTTCGAACATGTATTTCTTGCATCAATTTCACTAACTCGACTGGTTCATACCTCATCAATTTACACAAGGCAATGATTGTGACGGTCATGAATATGCAAATCAATTGATTTTTTAGCTAAAAAAAGAAAGAAAATCCAGGCTCCTAAAGATAAATGCAAGAGAATCTATATTACATATATGTCAATCATCCTCCAACCAATTACTATTAATCAAACAGAAGGAAAATAACAAATGGACCAGGTCCAACCCGATGGCCCAAAAATCCGAGTCATGCATCACGGGCCGATTTGGCCCATTTTGTGAGTCCAAGACGTTTAAATCCAACAAACACCACAGGCTTCCTTCCATCCCGGGTTCCCTCTCCACCCCTTTTCTTGAAATGATCCCGGTCGGCGGCGGCGGACCACCGTTACCGTTTCCTTCCTTCCTTCTCCTCCTTCATGTCGCCGTTGGCTCGTCCTTTCGCTGTCTGTACCCATCACCTCGCCTTCCCTCAGCCGATCTCCGCCGCCGGCGACTGGTCTGCTTCCTCCGCGACGGCGTTACCGCTTTCCTCTCTTACCCCCGTGTCTTCCAACCGGCTACTCTGTATTACCCCATTTATGCTCCGTTGACGGTGGCTTGCCGGCGATGATGGCTTGAATCATTTGCTAGGTCTTGGGAGCGAAGGGGAAATAGGTTCTGGCCCTTGGAGTGGACCCTTTCGTGGAGAAGAAAGGGGAAGAGAGAAGGGCTTTGGCAGTAGTTCGTGTGGGATGGATCGCTTTTCGAGCTACTGTCCTCGGTGTTTTATGAAGGTATCTCTCTTCCACTTTTGTTGAGAAATAATGCGTTGCTTGCTTTGGGTAAAACCCTATATTGTATTTATTTGATGATTGTTATTAAAGGTTTTGGATTACTATTATGAAGGGACCTTTTTTCCTGCAAAATCTACAAAAAGGATTGTTTTGTAGATCAATGAATAGCCTAGTCGTACAAGTACCACACATATGGCAAATTCTTGCCCCAGCTCTTCAGTGAGCAAAATCCCTGAAGCATTTGAATAACGGTCCTATTCACACTTTGTTTTGCCCTTTTCTTTGTTGATAAAACCCAGCACATCTTGGTATCTTTTTGTCTAGCATACTCCAAAATGCATATCAAAGTCTACTCAATTAATGATATTTTTTTCACAATCCAAGCTGTTTGAAGAAGAAGTCTAATGGCATCCGAAGTTTTACAGGTAATCAGGATTGCCATCTTACTTTCTCCACCATGACCACAAAGATTTCATCATAAACTTTCTAACTAGCTGGTAAATGACCAAAAAAACCCACAGAGGTGCTTTCTGGTGGACGAGAAGAAATTGAGAATCGCATATATAGCCTAAATCTTGCAGTTATTCAGCTTATCAATGTTGCACTGAACACAATTGTATACATTAGAGTTTGCATCATTTTGCATGTTTGTCAATGACATCATTTGCAAATTTGATGCATTTTATGTACACCAAAATGACCTACAGATAAAGTTGCATGAGTTTGCCTGATAGGACTCAGATGGCAATACTTTGGATTACCCATTTTTCCATCCCTAAGTTGTAAATCACAATCCAAATGGTATCTATCAACGTTATCCTCTTCCATGAATTGGTTATTTGTTTGCTTGAGATCACCATCTTCAAGATACTGCATCTGAAAAACATCATGTCAAAATTTCTTTGAAGCACATAATAGCAATGCTTGTGTTTACATAGGGCCTAGATAGCAAATCAGCTATCTACCTAGTTTGCGTCGGTGGTTGTATAGGTGCTTGGTGATTGTAAGCAACCTTCACTAAGGCCATCATAAATACAAAGATGCAATTCAATGCCCATTGAGATGATATGTTTATTGTACTTGATTATGTTTGGTCTTCTTCATGTATTTGATTAGTACATTTAATCATTGAAAGAATCCCATTCACTTGAAATGATGCATTTGTTGCAACTTAGATTCAGTTTCCAAGTACTTAATGGCCCATGATTAGTTTGGGAGATGATTTAGAGCCTCCTATCAATTTGAATCAAAGGGGAAGGGAGATTGTAGGAAGGTGTGGTGGTGGTGGAAAATTATAGGAAATAGGGTTTCAAGCATGATACGCCATACCATACCGAATTGGGTATTACGAGGCATATTGTACCATATCGGTTCAGTACCAATACATGGTATGGGGTATGTATTGACATTCGGAATGTCAAATTAGCCTCCATACGGGATGTACCGACATAGTAATAGGGTGGCACCGGTATGGGGCCTAGTGCCAAGATGGCGTACCTTGGTTTCCGATTTTTTTAGCATTACAGTGATGTCTGGTGGTGAAAGCAGGGTGGGCTTTGTTGGAGGGGAGGGTGGAAGAGGAATATGTTGTAGTAATGGAACAAACAAGGTAATAAGTTTGGCTTTGATACCATATTTAATGCAGACGAGCCAAGTAAGTTTGCATGAGAGTGTGGAATTTGTGGAAGCAAATCTAAAGATAGGTTAATTGATGGCCCCATGCCAACTCCTTGAGAGTCTTTGGCCTTGCACCTCTAACCTCTCTTGAAAATACTTGAAGTTTCCGACCTTGCACCAGTTGCCTCTTATGGGATGATAGTTTTAGATCACAACATGCAAGGAATTACTCCAAGCAAGAAATTGAAGAAACACTTCAAAATTTTATTTATAATTAGTTAATGTCAAAAGAGTACTACTAGAACCTTTTTATAGGTGAGATCTCCTTAAGCCAACACATTTTCTAGTTCCTGTGGGGTACAAATTTTTAAACATAATAGGAGATAAATATTAAGCAAATAGTAAAAATAGCTTAACTCATCTAATGCTAGTTTCTACAAGAAAGAATACAGATGTTTGGAAAAAAATAAATGAAAAATTGTCTAATTAACTATAGGCAATGGAATAGCATTTTTTTATTTTCTAGAAGTTCATCAGCATTGGCATGTGTTTGATATATCATTAATAACTTCCTCTCTTTTTTTTTTGTGTAATTCAAGATGTATTGGAAAGCTAACTCATCGGCGGATGTTATGGGGCTGACTTACATGAAAATTAATAATTATGCCGATGTTAGTGAAGCTACCTTTTGGACCGATTTGATTGAATTATCTTTCTAATGAGGTTGGAGGTGAACTTTAAAATACAAACTTTAAGCTTCAGCGATCCTTGTTTATATGGGTTGCTCTGTTAAGATCTCTTAATAGGATTCTGAATGTCTAACTTAGATGACCAGCAGATATGGGGACCCTTAGCTGCATCAAAGGAACAAGTAGTACCATAGAAGATATGCACTGTGTCTTCAAGTGATCTTTTCTGCAAGATAGCATTGTCTTGCCATGATTCCTAGTTGATGAGTGTAATCCTTTCCAAGTAATTGTCCACCTTCAATTTTATCCCTTCATGTAATCATTACTATGACCAATAAGACTAAATCAGCTATATGGGTTGGCTTTATTAATTCTCATTTGCCAATAATTCCTATCAAAAGTTGCTTTTTTGATATTATTCTAAGCTTTTTGAAATTTTCTTGTGCAACTTCCATGCACGTTAACAAAAGTCTCTCCTTCCACATTCTAAACCCTTTTGAAAAGATGGTCTTGTTCCTTACAGGAGGCTTATTATAATTTTTCCGTATATTGCTCCTTATTTCTCAAAAATGTGTATGATTTCTAAATCTTTTTGAAAAGATGGTACATTTTTGCCGCTCCATGATGTTAAGCAGCCAAAATGCACCCACCTTTGCCTCCTCAATCCTTGCGCTCCCCAGCTTGGTGAAAGCGATGGCTTACACTGATCTTGGTCTTCATGGGAGGTTTCTTATGAGCAGTTTTCTTGCTCTCCTCAACTGTTCTTATGTATAGTGTTGGTGGTTGTGAACTAGAGGATCCAGTCTACCTCTAGACCATAGCCATGAAAATGTTCAACTTGTAGGTCATAGACCTTTGAAAATTTTGAGTCACTCATGGTTGCAAACTTTCTAAGAGCCAATCCTTTTGAATCTTCTTGGTGAAATATTTTGGCTAATGTTATGAACTTTATGTAGAACCTGATCCGTCACGCTTCTTCTTAGTTGTTTAGTTGTGTGCTAAGAATTCCTCATTGCCGGTGATAAATTGGGATTTGGGCCTATATTCCTGCTACATCTTATTCAAACCAGTGGATCAAACAGCTGTCTCAATCTGGATACATTAGGTCTACCAAAGCATTGTATCCATAATGAGATTGTCAACTTTCGGGTTTTTGCTATATAAGAGCTCATTAATTGTAGGACTCAATATTTGGGTGTTCCATGATTGTGAGAGCTTGAAAGGCCACTGCCTTCGCCACTAGAGTGATTGTGTTCTTGTATGATTCCGTAGCCGGTGACCTTGGCCCTTAGTTCCGCTAATTTGGTCTTGTGGTATGTCATCCTGTCTCCATGTTTCATGAACTTGGCCTTGAGCTTGCTAGATGGGTGTTAAAGGTGACAAATACATCATCGATGTTGTTTTCGAGTCGCCAAGCGAAGTCCTTCAATCTACAAAGGCGACATTTGAGCACGGCATTTTGATTTTATATTGGCAAGGCCAAGGTATGGGTTGGAGGCCTAGTTGGTCCTCCATATCAGTCTAGTCCTCCCATCCTCCCTTGACAAATCCTCATCATTTTAGAGTAGCCGGGGTTTGATAGGAGTGCTGAAATTGTGGGCCTGGCGATGTTTGATGATGGTGGTGATTGTCTATTGGTGGTGGTGTGGCTTGGATGGATGGTTGTCATGACGGAGGTGCAGCAAATTCTCATGATATTTGGTTGCTGCAAAGTTTAGCATCCACACCATTTTGGATTGTGGGGGCTTCCGTAGCGAAGGATAATAGATGTGCAGTAGACTCAGGTGCACTTTCTGGGGGAAACGTCCAAGTTATTTTCTTATATTTCCAACCATAATTTTTAAAGAAGGATATCCAACCTAGATCCACTTATGATAGTGATGAATTACAGCAGGGGTTTACAATTTCAGCAAGATTTTTTTTACTAGGGACATTTTATGAATAGCAAAACATTGAGAGCTTATCATGGTTAGTATAATAAATGCGAAAACACTTATATTAGCTATCTAAAGGTGGAAAATTTGTTGCAGAAACATGTGAAACCATCTTATATTGTTTGATCCTTCAGAATATGTTCATTTTGCATGGTTATGTTCACCAAATTCACTGCAATGAATTCTGCCTCCATATTGGCTGTTCTCAGGACTTCACCAGGGAAAGTTCTAATGTTTCTGGGATTGAGGCTGCTCCATCTCAGTTTGAAGTTCCAAAGACTGATAATGGTCTGAAAATGAGCAACAATGAAGGTGCCAAAGGCACGAGGTGCAAGAGTTAGTGAGCTTGGGGTGGACAATGATAAGGTCGTTGATTTTTGAAAGTTTTGATGCAGATTCCAGGACACACATGGCCCAGGTACTGCTTGAACTTGAGATAACACCATTATGTGTAACCTCTTTCTTCATATCAGCATGTATGATGCATGCCTATTCATTATCTCCAGGCCTTACATAAGGCTTCAAAGGGAGGTTTTGACTAGGAAGAAGACCTTCAGACTCTATCATATGAGAGTCTGTAGATTGAGGCAGAAGTTGCATTGTGTCCGATAAGTATGAACATGCACACGTGAAGCTTAAGATGGAAATGGAACATGCACACGTGAAGGTTAAGATGGAAGATGAAGTGCTACCAAAAGGTTAAATTTGATATTAACTGATGGTTTATTGGAATTCCATGTTCCATCCCTGACAAAGTTTGCATTGTGCTCGATGAAGTATGAACTTGCACTCATGAAGCTTGAGATGGAAAATG
>KE504872.1:371268-397085 GCA_000441515.1 Elaeis oleifera
ATGCTCAACCAATTATCACTAAGGGTGGGGGGAGGGGGAGGATGGGGAATAAACCAATATTAGTTGGTGTTAGTGCTACAAATCTTATTTGTATTTCTATTAACCATGCTAGCATAGTTTTGTTATGTAACCTGGCATAGGATCGGGTCATGGGATTTGATTGCTTGACAGCCAAACTTAAAATGTTGTTGGACTTCATTAGTTGGACTAGTGCATCATTCAATTTTAGTAACGTAATGTTGTTGGTTATTTGAAAGCTACATGGTGGTAGAGTATCTACATCATTGCTCAAGGTATATATAACATAACCTAGGGTTTCATTTAAAAAGGCTAGTCGGAAGATATTATTTGAATTTTTTGATCCTATATACGTATCCAAAATCTTTCCAACGAATAACCAATGTGGAACTATATGCATGCCCCTATGGGTCCTTACATACTCTCCTTATTTAAACCCTAGCGGTCTTGTCATACTAAGTGTCTAAATCCATGCATTCATGCATAAATATTATGATTGGCCCATAGTTAGTCCAATAAATCCATACTGTAGTATTTTCTAGTTCACATAAGTTATAAATCAGATCCGCTCTGATACCATTTATAACACAACACAGGATCTTATCCAAAAGACTAGTCTGAAGGTTTTTTTGTGTTCCTTGATTCTGTATAAGTATTCAAAATCTTTTCAACGAATAATCAATGTGGGACTAAATATATCTTCACACAGATCCTTACACTATAACATCGAATAAGCCTCCAAAGCTTTATATTTATTTATGTTTTTGAAATTCATTCATCCTTTCTCTTATGGTAGTAGAATATCTATATCATTGTTCAAGGTACAACATCAAATAAGCCTCCAAACCTTTATATTTCTTTATTTTTCTAAATTCATCTACCCTTTCTCTTGCTTTCATAAATTTTGTTATGAATTAGAGTCTTTTATCCGCTTTATCCCACACTTTAAATGTGATTAATTTTTTTTTAAAAAGCACCTTAAAAATATTTTCTAGTTCGCTTATTATCTCTATACTAGATATTTAATTACATTAACACAATCATAACAAATATGGGTCATCTTATTTACCTAAAGGAAGATGGTAAGAAGTGACAGAAATCGGTCTAAAATTATGATCTGATTGTGAGGACCGCAAGTTAATGCTACAAGCATTGACATTAATTTCTATCAACAACTACTAAAACAGTGCTTCATCCCATAAATAATGATATTTGCAAATCTTGTTGGTATGTCATGGTTTGCATATGAAGGCCTCTTAAGAATTTGGGTAAAACTTGTTCGGGCCGATGCCACTGAAGTATTTTTGAGTGGTCCCATGTAACAGTACTGTTCAAGAAAATTTGTCATGCTTCACATGTTATTATGCTAATGATGGTACAATCCAAAAGATAAGCTATACTTAATCATATTTTATACTCCTCTAACACCATCAATCCTAGTTGTTTATTTTCATATATAAACACCTAATTTCTAATTTTGCATTCACAAATGTTAAGTCTAATATACATTATCGAACCATTTGTTAATGATTCAAGTTTTTGGTGTTGGAGGTTAGTTGATATAGCATTAGATCTTAGATTTACAATAGAATGTGAGTTCAAATTCTCTCCAAGTTATTATTTATTTAATTAATCCTTGTAACTTCTTTATCCCTCCATGTGCATCAACTGAATCACATCTGTGAAGGGTGTGAAACTTGACATGTATTGTAATCTTTTTTGTGGTCTAGTAGAATTAGTTGAAAAATGTAAAACTTATCAATGAAGCATCAAATTATTCAAAATAGCTACCCATCTTGAGTAATCAAAGACATACAAAAGATGTATAATTTCCCAAATGACTTTAAAGTTGGATCAAATGATTATAAATAACGACATAATATTTTATTCAAGTTAGCATGTCCAAAGAAGTGTGACATTTTTACCATACTAATCTCAGTCGATCTGTTTTCAAAAACAATTTTATTTGATTGACCTAGGTCCCCACTCAAGAAACGGTTGGTACAAGCAAGGAAATAGGGCTAACTCTAGTTAAATTAAACTAACCTTAGGAGGGCCTTACTTCGGATAAGTGCTTTATAGTAAGCACATGATGGTGGAAGTCAACTACTAAATCCCATCATCATCTTCTTTTTAGAGTTTATTAATAATCCAGTTTATTTTGTTATCCAACATTGGATAACAAAAGAAAGGAACTGTTTGATCCGAATCTTTGTTACACCTATGTAAGCCACTTTAATGCTTCTAGCTGTTTATCAGATTGCTACTCATTATCTAACATTAATTCCGCCTTGTTGAAAAGTCCTTTATCATTGCCCCGTGACAACTAAAACCTGTCAAAATGTTAGTAAATTTTTTCTACAACATCAACAAGCCATAATTGGACTAAGGAGAATCCTTTTTTTTTCCCTCAAACATGCAAACCATAAAGGGATAATCTTTGTATCAACCTTTTGCTATTCATCTGCTTAGAAATGCATGTTTCCTCCAATGAGAGAAACTAAGGAACTCTCTCAAAAATTTTAGAATTTTTTGAGGAAATAGATCGAGATAATTATGAATTTTGACATCATTTAAAATTTGACATGCTAACATCATCCGAAAAGGATGACTTAAATGTAAATAGAGAGAACAAAAGTTGTTGTTTTAATCTATATAACCATTAAATTATATCCATCTATTATGGGGTCTTACCACCTAGACCATTGTCCCTAGTGCTTATCCTCGAAAATATACAATGACCAATGACTGAGGTCCCTCAATAGACCTCGGTAGCAAGCGTCATTTGCATGTCCTGCTTCTTCTATGAGAGATCTCTCATTGTTGTGGCCCCAACTCGAATCCCTGAGAGTCGGAAAGAATGTATGACCATACCGCACTTCATTTATAAACATCATCCTCAATTACCTATCGATGACTACATCATGCTACCCTCGATTACCTAGTTGGACTCTGGCCGACAACTTCAGAAAACCTCCGGACGTTGAGCCATTATAAAGAGAATGTGAGTTAACCCACATCTCTTAAATGTCAGATGGTTTTGACAAAGCTTCGAATGGTTATGACGAAATGTGGTGCACCACTTAATGTCATTAATCGCCCATTACTCATGATTTATCATATGGACTATGCTTCTCCGCAGTGGTTACCGGTAATGAAGGTAATGTACATCTCCTCCCTTCTATAAAAAAAAGGATGATAGAAGATCCTGCTGTAAATTTTTTTGGGCTTAGAGATTCACTCTTTTGCTAAATTTTTCTCATTATTTCCAAAGCTTCGACTAACTTAAGCATTGACTAACTTAAGCATCGAAGGATTTTCACTAAAGAATTTCGATGATCAAACTTTCTTATAGGTCCTAGAAGCACTGTCCTCAGATCACGACTGACCACTATTTTTTATCCTTGGATCACTACCGACCAAGTTACTCCACCTCGGCCCGGAGTATTACGACAACACCATCTAATCATCTGACCACCAAAAAATATCATCTCATGATATGTTTTGATAGCATGGAAATTATAGAAAACAGTTACTCATTTAATGTGGAAGTTTCTGATTTCGATAGCTAATATGTGACACAAAACAAGCCATTAGAGAAACAATTAACAAGAAAGTTGCTTATCAGCTACGTTCCATTTTTATGACGTTTTTTGTACCATGATTAGACTATTACATAGTCTTCAATCAAATTGTCCAAGTATCTGCAAAAATACAATGCCTAATACAGTTCTAGTCAAATCAATAGATGAAATATCCAATAGAGAACGATTGACATGCCTACATATAATTTTTGCTGGCATATTTTGCACGACTTGAGATATGCATCAGTACGTTAGAGCTTAGACCTATGCTTGTAGCTTTCCTTCAACCGTGTTTTAAGAAAGCTATCCATAGGGATGGAGGGATTGGCGCTCCTTCGAATATCTAAAAGACACAAATGAAAGATTGTGAAATAATCAATTAATGTTGCCATCAATCCTTGCTGCAAACACACAAGTCCTCTTCTTTTAATGATACGTGTTATGGAAAGACTAGCATGTTAAAAGCAAAAGGCTCGAGAGCAAATTGAGAAGAATCTCTGCTTGGTGCTTGCAAATCCCTCACACCTACTGTCCCTATAAAAGTTGGTTTGGAATGGCTCCATGCTGTAAGAATGGTTGGTCCTATGTTCCATCGAGAACCTGTCTCATCTTGGCTGAGCTATTCCAACATCTACGTCCAAAAAAAATATAAAAAATAAAAAAATTATTAGAATATTTTTTAAATATTTATTATAAAAATATTTTAGATATTTTATTTTCTTTCTCTTCCCATCTATCTCAACCCTATGCCGCCACCCTCCTCCCCAGTGGTCGTCCCCCCTCCTCCTGATGCTCGTGCCATCTCACCCCTCGATCTTCCCTCTCTTTTCCCCCACCAGCACTCATGCCCCAACCCCCATGCTCGTGCCGTGGCCCCCCCACCGCCACCGGCTCTCATGCCGTGTCCCCCCTTCCCTTTGGCGCTCGTGCCCTCCTCCCCCATTGATGTCCGTGTCGCCTCCCTACTCATGCCGCTCCTCTCTCTTCTTTCTCCCTCTTCTCCGATGCACCCCTCTTCTTCTTCTTCTTCACTGCACCTCTTCTTTCTTCTTCTTCTCCACTACCCACCGACGAATCCTTCATCCATCGGCACTCTCCCACCCATGCGGCTCTGCCATCGTGCCCCTTTTCTCGCCGATAGCACCCCCATCACTCCCTGGTGGGTTCTCTACCCATTTGTGCTTTGCCTTCGCCCACGATGCCCTTGGTGTGCCTCCAGCATCGCCCTCCGAGCTCCTCCGTCTTTCGGATGGTAGCTAAAGATTTTGAAATATCATTCTTTACGACATTGAAATAATTTTAATTTTAAATATTTATCGTGTCAGTCGTGCACATGGACCCTACATCCGGTTGAAATCTGCATGAAGTATTTTTAATTCGATGATCAAAATAATAAAATTAAAATATTAAAATATTTTTTAAAATACTGTAGCAAAATTTATAGACAAAAACTAATTTTGCAAGGCCAAAATAGAAAATTCGCACCCCATCCCACACCCTTGGCCTCCAAATCGAATCCTGTCCAACATTAATCCCGCTAAAGTCCAAAACTATGGCGGCTGATCAGTACCTATCAAAAAATATATTATTTAAATAAAAGTGAAGTAATAAAAACAATTGTACCAAAAAGAAACGGCCAATGGGGCTCTTTATAATATACATAACTAAGTTACCATATACTTTTTTAAACGAGTCCAAGGACAAGTGGCGCCACTGCTTTTTATGGGGTGTGGGACGCCTGTTGGGATACCCGAAGGCCACTAGGCTTCCTCCCTTCCGTTTATAACGTCAAGAATTTTTAATTATCCCCTCTTAAACTAATCCTCCCTCTTCCCGCTCGTCTAATTACCCCTCTTAAACTAAACCAACGTCAGACGGGTTGGCCGCTGACGTTAATGGTGGTCCGGGATTTTGTTCACCGGAACCCAAGCATCCATGAAATAAAACTCTGAACCAATTCCATGAACCTCTCAATTTTATATCGAGGAAATAGATGTGTTGGTTCCCCTCAAGCACCTTATCTAAACGCATTGGAGAATGGAGGCATAGCATGCAACAATAAGCTAGGACAAATAGATGTGTTGGTTCCTCTCAATTCCATGGCACATATTTTGTCCAAACCTTAGAAAAGTTATGTAACTTGTGGAGGTATAACTTGCAATGTAGGTTGGAGGCTGAGAAGGGTCCTTTTTATAAGGAGTTATTTTATGTAAAGTGGGTGTTTGTGTGGGGCCTAAAGGGTAGCACCAACTTAGATTCAATGCCAACCGGAAGGGACCAGCTTATAAGATCACAACTAAGCTTTTTTTTTTTTAATTATTCATTAATTACCTAGCACTTGCTTATTAGGTCAGTCAAATATCAGATGACAAAGGTTGGCTGTGAGCTTTGGCTTTGGACCATCGAAGCCAGCACATGGTCCTAAAGCAAGTTGGTACAATTCATATAATGCACTAGGTGATGTGGTTTTAACAAAGCTGATGCATGTTAACTGTTGATGGGTGCCATGAAAATAGAAGATACATAAACTATGGAAAGTGAAGGTAACGGAAAATTAGATGAAAATGACTATGGCATGGATCTACGCACGTGTATTCTTTTTGGAACTTTTATGAGGGAGTGAGTGGCTTGGTGTACATTTGCTATCATGCATCATTTGGGACAATAACCTGCCTCATGATGTGAAAGTCCACAGATGATTTTGCCTCTAGGATGGATCGAGTCAGGATCATCCAGTGTGCACCATTATTTGGTTGTCGAGGACTGATTCTTACCTTTTGGAATGTAACGAGGACCAGCTCTTAAGAACAGTATATATATGTCATTAATGATAGCAACATGAATTGAAATTTTGTGATGTCATTTCATTGGAGTTTTTATCATTAGGGCCAACAAATAGGTCTCGTGGGATTCCTACAATGAATCTTAAAGGGTATTTGGTTCGTAACCGAAATCAAAATGAAAATGAGAATTAGAATGGTTTGGAATCAGAATTGGAATGGCCAAATCCTCCGAAGCGTTTGGTACGTGACCAGAATCAAAATCGGAATCGGAATGAAAATTTGAATCCATAGAGGAGAGTAAGGATTGCGTTCTATATAGATCGAGCCATTCCCATTCCATCCTGGAGTCGGAATCGGAATGGGACTCCTCCTAACCAAATGGTTGGAATGAAAATCATCCATTCCGATTCCGATTCCAGACCCCTACTCCTCCAAACCAACACCTTCTTAAAGTAATAGCCCTGGAGAATCTGAAGCACTTACATATAAAAGACATGGTATGTGAAGCAGAAGCTGCACAGTGCATGCCATATGAGCTAAGAGCAAACTCAATTATTTATAAATTGCTTTGTCTCAAGGATGCTAATTAATTCAGTTGGTAAATTATTGGATCTTTAATATCTGTAATCTACATTCTAATTTAGCATGTCATCTCAATTTCACCCAAGCTTCCTTCCATCTTCGCTCTATAAACATAATCTTATAATAAATTGCAATGTCTAAATTTACAAATGGCATGCAATTTGCATTAACTGATAGATCTCCTCCACATGTACGGTGTGCAGTACATTTCATCTGTTTTGCAAGTACCTACAAAGTAAATCATGTTCAAATGTAAATAATTCTCTTCTTAGAAAACAATAAACAACTAAGACAAAGAATGGTTTTGTTCCAATTAAGTTGCATTATTATAGACCTTTATAGGGACGAATATCTCCACCAAGTTTCTCCTCCAGTAGACAGCTTGGGGAAAAAATAACAAATTTACTTTGGAGGAGGAGAGAGGCTGGCAGGTGGAGGAAAACATGGACTCCTCGACCATGAAGAGGATGTGTACAATGAAATCCACCTAAAGATTAAAGCTTTCTTCAAATTACCAAAAACACCTTTAGCACTTTGCCCTCTACCACACTCTGTGCCTCTGTACAAACTACTTTTCAGCAACAGGGTGAGAGAGCTCTGAATTAATTTCACTGAGTCCATAAATGAAGACTACACCGGCCTGAAATGTACTACCCACTGATAATATGGACTTGGTCTCCCTCACATCAAATTTAGTGATCAAAGGTATCATTGGAGGAAGAGAATTAATTAACTAAGTATCACCCAGTTAGAGGAAGATGTCAAGGTGCACAAAGAACCATGCTGGAACAAGATCGACGGCCAAATCCACACCCTTCACTGTCGCAAGCCTCTTAGACGGCCTTTAGATCCCGTCTGATTCCTGTGGAGGGAAGTACATGACGTGATACTTAACGTGCAAACGTTTAATTAGGATAAATTTATAAAATTAGATAATACTAGGTCACGTCATATTTCTAGGTATGTCAATTAAAGAGAAAAGCTTCGCTCTGCTCGGTATAGATTGGATTTAAAGCTCAAGCCACTCCAATTATTTCTGGTATCGAAGCTAGCTTTCTAACCCTCTGAGTCACTTGTTGCGCAGAAGTATTGCTGACAAAGTTTGCGAGGCCATTAAAAAATATCATTCCACAGCTTATTAATTTAAAGATAACTCTCTGATATGTTAATTTAATTTTATATTTTTTCTTCTAGTAACTCTTTGATCCTATTTGATGTTCTTAAGGCAAGACTTGTTCTAAAATTCTTGCTTCACATGTTAATCAAGCTTAAATAGAGTTCTAAAGGATTTCTCTTTGTTTTGTACGTAGGATCCAAGTTGATAGTTTTGTCATGGCCCGAACTCAGTACCTTTGTCGACCATATGATACGGTCACTTGAATCTTAAAGTGAAGCTCTAGAATTCATGCAGGGCCTATAACATCACTCATTTGCTTGAACTCTAGGTTAAACCGATCTGAAACTATATCATGTGACTCTGAAAAAAAAAAAATCGTGAGCTTTATAATTCAGAAAGAATCCCTCACACTCACAATCAGCATGAATATAAAATATCTTTTAACAAATAAGTATAACTCATAAGAAATAATAAGATTCATACATCATCAATATGATAGTTGAATAATATCATCATGTATAATTCTATTAAACACGTCACATATCATCAATTATTAATTTATTCAATAATAATTCAACGAGGTTACTTATCATTAACTAATTAATATAGTTCTGATCCAAACAACGTTATTATTCTAGCACTGGACTAGATCCGCTCATGCTCCAACCCATGGTAAGCTAAACACATACTATATTTCTGTCTGTGTAGCCAGCAACCATATCTTAACCCATGGCTAACATCACAAATGCTATATTTTTCATGTGCTGACTAGTCCAGTATCCTTCAATTAGGATTAGCTCATAATCTTGATTTAATTTCGGTACTAAACTAATCACCATCATGCTCCAATGCATGGCAGGCCAAAACATCTCAGGCGACGATTGAGACGCTACATTTCACACATCACCGATTAGTCCATATGCTCCCTTTTCATGCTTAAAGTTATATACATTTATATTTATCTTTCTTGTATTGGACTAATTACAACCATGCTTTAGTCTATGGTAAGCCAAATACAATATGCTGCATTCCAGTCCGAGACTAATCTAGTACACATATCATATTTCTTGCATGATCAATCAGTCCAAACACCGCCCATGCTCTATCCATATTATTAAAATCATAAATCTAATTTTTGTATTAGATTAGTTACAGCCATACTCTAGCCCATGGCAGGTCAAAATAATGTAGCACCTCAGTCCGAGATTGACCCAACATATACCCTACATTTCTTAAATGACCACCTAACCTAGATACTGCCCACTTCTTCAATTATGCTAAATCATATTTTTCTACTCAGCAATCATTAAGCACCAATTAATTATAATTCAAGCAACAACATCAATTCAACAATATATAATACATATACTCATAGATATAAAATATACACTAATCATATGGATTAATTTTTTTATAATATATAGATGATCGTGTTAAAGAATCCTTATCTGTATCGGTGATTGACTTAAATACAGTAATTAATGAATTCCTCGATCTATGAACTCGAGGTAAAGTATTTGACTCAATACCATCTTATCTTGATAATTGCTCATCTATAGAGCTAATCCTCACCATCAAACCAATTATAACATCAAGGATCCCTGATGAAAAATTACAGAAAAATCAAGATAGATGGTTGCACGATGCTAGTCTGGGACGTCGGATCTCACAATCCAGTCTAAGACACCTCCTAGTGTCGACTCAAACATATCATGTACCCGAACCCTCCACTAGTCTAAAAATCTCTAGAGAGAGAAAAATCTATAAAAAAGAGAAAATTATAAAGAAAGAAAGTTGAGAGAAAATGTAGGAGAGATGAGAGGGAAGAGAGAAACTCTCTCTTTTCTTTTATTTTCTTTTTCTTTCTTCTTTTCCTCTCTCATTTTCTTCTCCTCTTTTGAAAATAGGAGTGGAAGGCTTTAGCCGATGACCCCCCTATTGTGCGACCCCAACAACGATGATGACCACCCCCGATGCCAGTAGATCGCCAATGACACCAACCTCGATTGCTTGAGCACAACCCATATCTAGCAATGACGACCGGCTTGATGGGAGAAGAAGGGAAGAAGAAATAAGGGATGGCCTTATTCCATATAAATCCGGCACCTCGTCGGCCAAAATCCTAACAAGAGATGACCCCATTACGAAGAAAAAGAAGGACCTCAGCCTTACCTTGGCTCTAGTGAGATCGAACGGCCAGTTCGTTGGAAAAATATCCCAAAGATCCTCTATGAGAAAAATCAAAGAAAACCCATGGATTTCTTGCCGATGATGTAAGGAATTTTGTGGCAAGATGGCTACGAGGGGGAGGGACCTTCTATGTACCATGGATCCTAGGGTTTGGCTGTCTTAGGATCCCTTTTCCTAGTCAAAAATGAAAAAGAAGACTCCCGACACAGCTTGTGGGGTTTTCATTTTTTGTTCTTTTCCATGCTTTGAGATTAGTGCAAAAAGAGATTTAGGCTTAAGGATTTTTTTTGGATGGGTTATTATATTCTTCCCCTTTAATATAATTCCATTCTCGAAATTAGCATCCTACAAAGTTGATAACCTTAAGGGTATAAAATTCTTATCTTATCATTGAGCTCCTAGGTAGTTTCTTCACTCGAAAGAAGTTTTAATCCTCTATTATAACGCCTCCAAATTAGAATCAATATTTTCAATCAAATTTAAATGACTAAAATCACTATATTTTTGCTGTGCACTTTGATCTAAATTCATCAAAATTCTTGAGTTTGGTAAATAATTTTTAAACCAATAAATCATAGATTATCAATCCCTCGAATTATAACCGGAGATATGAATTATCCATCGAAAGGCAAACTCTATGAATTATCTCTGTCACAATCTCTAATGATCATAAACTTAAGTTTCAATATTACTTATATATGCTTTAGTCACTTATGTAATAGTCTCAAGTATATATTCATAATCTAAGCTCTGATACCATTCCGTCATAGTCCCAAATGATCATAATCTTAAGCTTTGATACTGTTCTGTCACATCTTGAATCTAGCACCTGGACTGACCATGTGATATGGCTGTATGAACCTTAAAGCAAAGTCCTAGCTAGAGTTCGTGCAAGGCCTGTAAGATCACTTCATTGCTCAAACTCTAAGTCAAATCCATCCGAAACTATGTGTCCTGCAACTCTGAAAAAGAAAGAAGGGTTGTGAGCTTTATAGCCCAGTGAGAATTCTCCACACTCACACCATCATGAATGTGAAACATCTTTTAACAAATATATATAGCTGATAGAAAATAATAAAATTCATATATCATCAATATGATAGTTGAATAATATCATCATGATAATTCTATTAAACATGTCACATATCACCAATCATCAATTCTATTCAACAGTAATTCAACGAGATTCCTTATCATTAATTGATTAATATAGTTCTGACCCAAACAACATTATTATTCTGGTATTGGACTAGACCCGCTCATGCTCTAGCCTATGGTAGGCCAAACACACATTATATTTTCATTTGTGACTGGCAACCGCATCTAAGCCTGCGACTGACATCATAAATGTCATGTTTTATAAGTGCTAGCTAGTCTAGATATCCTTCAATTAGAACTGATTTATCATCTTGATTTGATTTCGATACTAGACTAGTTACAATCGTGCTCCAATCTATGGTAGGCCAAAATATTTCAGCCTACGGCTGATATGTCATATTTCATACATGGCTGACTAGTCCATATGTTTCCCTTTCTCATACTTATAGTTATGCATGTTTATATTTATTTTTCGGTATTGGACTAATTACAAATATACTCTAACTTGTTATAGGCCAAACACTGTTAGATGTATGCCCTAGAAGTCAATCTTGACTGATGTATATCATATTTTTAGAACATGATTTTGTACTTGACGGATAGTTTTATTTTATTCATGTTGTATGTGTCCATGAATTGTCTAAAGGATTAACAAGATGATGACATATATTCTCAAAAAGTTGAGAATTTGAGACATGTGTTACTGGTGGTTAATTCTAAATTACTTCCAATCGAAGGATCATCATGGAGATGGTGATTGATCATGATAGACTGGTACACGGATCACTTTCTCCGAACAGATGAGTCTCGATTTTGCAGTCTAAGGATACTAGAGTGAGAGTGCAGGTGGTTGTTAGAGAATAACTGACATCGAACGTGACCAACATGAGAAGTCACATGGATGTCTGCTCACTCATTAGTAATTTTTCGTTGCTGTAGTTGTGTGAATAGTCCTTTGACTTACAGTGCCATGACTACTCACAGTGAGACTGTTGGAGTTTGACTACATATAACATTACCTTAATTAGTTCTTGTAGTAGATGTTGATGATAGTTAGTCTACTGCGGTAGCAGGATGCGCATCCATATGGAATCTATCGACTTTAGCAAAAGAGGATAGTTCTATGAAATTTGAGAGGTTGAGTCCTTAAGTCTATGGTTATAGCAATGTGATTGATGAAAAAATTTTCATGAGAATCACAATTAGGCTTGAGTTAATTGAATCTATCATATGACCAATATTGAGGTTTGACGATTTATCTATAACCTGCCATTGATAAACATTGTAGGTAGTTTCATGCATGCATTTCAAAATTTTTTTGAAATATAATGCAGCAGAATACTCTAGATTAATCAAATTAATCTAGCATGCATTAGATCTGATCTAAAATAGCCTACGCTAGGATCAATGACATGACATAATATGCATACAGTATCTCAAATCAAAAATCATAGATCTAATCTGTGTGATCATTGATTTCTGAATCCAATACCTAAATGTGGGTCGAAGATTGCGGCTACTGATTACCATAGATCTGAGGTTCTTCTAGTCATGCAGTAGCCGCACAGGATGTTCGATCTCTACGAAAGTCCACACGAAGTCCAGATTTGACCAATCTCTCTAGAGTGCTAGCTTTTTGCAGAGATCACTTGATGGCTGATCATGTTCCTTCTTTGAGTCACTCAGACTCTTCCAAGGATGAAGATGAACAGTTGGAGGAAGACTAGATGGTTGAAGAAAGGTGAAGACGAGAACTCTATTATCTCTCTTTTTCTCACTACCTTAAACTCTAGATCAAGATCTAGGTCACTCACCCAAGAGGAGATGGTTCTCCTCTAATCTCACACACCAAGAAGACACCCACCCCAAGACCTCACGCCCAGATTTTTCACTCTTTTCTCAGTGAACCTCTATCTTGCATGCACAAAAGCCATCCTTTCTTAAGGTTGGCATCCAACAACTTGGCTAGGATAGGATCACGATAGATTTAGTTAGAATCAAATTCAAACAAAGCTTTATCCTTGTCATAATTCGAATTCAAATCAAATTTGAATTCAACTTGAACCAAACTCTTTGCCATTCAAATGGGCATTGAGAAGGGATGAGAAAACTATGGGCGTGAGAAAAATTCACACAAAATCTGAGTTTGTGTGAATACAAATGGGGCATGGAGATGAGGTGGCGCAAAGGGAGGAAGTCCAATCCTTTCGGACTCTTGGTTCATCCAATTAGGTCCCTATCCAAATCTAATTTAGCTAGACTCAATTAGATAATTGAACCTAACTAAATCAACTTAATGAAATTCTAATCCAATTAAAATTAATCGAGTCTAAATTTTAATCAAATTAGTAATCAATCTCTCTTAATCTAATCAGATTAAATCTAATCAAATCTAATTCAATTAGATTTGATCTAAACCTTATAGTTCAATCAAATTGAGTTAATCAGTAATCAATTACTAATTAATCCTCCTATAATTTACTAACTATTAATAAATTAATTTATTACAACCTTTGCATAAGGTTAATCATCAATCATATTGACAATTATATCTTTGAATGATTCTCAATCGCTGATCAACTATCTGATTAGATAAAAATTTCTATTGTGTGTGACCCCATAGGTTCGAATCTAAATCGATAGTATCGAAATAAATTTTATACTAATCGAAGTGATTATCTAGTAACAATATCCAATATTTGGATATGTCGAATGATGGTAAAACAACATTCAAAAATCTTTAACATATGGTTACTATATAATTTATCTCCTTAACCCTCAAAGCTCAGGATGACTTCAGAGTTAAACTATCAACTCTTAATCAGTACATCTGTTTTGTGTCTCAATCTTATAAATCCTGTGACTCCTCATAGAGATTGCTCTGGCTAAGATTTTACTAAATTGAAACACAGTGTAGCACTATCTCCTAAAATCAGAAGCAGTCAATCCCATCTTGACTTACACACAGACTTCGCAAGTATTTGATTATGTCCAAAATCTTCCGTTACTGAATTAAAAATTCAGATAGTTTGACATCAAAGTATAGTAAGTTGCTTGCAAATCATCATAATGATCTCAGATCGAAGGGACACTTATACCTTATCCTTCATGAGCAGCTTTTGACAGTAGAACGCTCTGTAGTTTGATCACGTTCAGTAAAATATACTCCTACACTTTTCTTGCATACCATATCAGTGTCTCCACACTCCTTGATTACGAGAACAACGAACTCATATGACACACAATGATCAATATTTGTTAAATATTATCGTCCTAGTAATAACGTATCATTTGATCATGAATAAAGTTTAAAACTACATGATAAATCCTCCTTTATCAATTAGAAGTAGTTCTAAGGACTTCCTCATAACATAAGAGTTCAAAAGAAGATACAAAATTTATAATAAATATGTCAAATAATTTTATTAATTTATAATTTATATATAATTTATAAGGAGTATAATCGTTTATAAATAGATGATTGATTTTAAGATATATTTTCAATAGTCATCTGGTCGGGACTCATGATAGAGGAACTGAATCACACGGTAACTGCATCTAGAGGTTCATCACTTTTATTCTGTTGGATTGTCATTATATATTGCTAGGTATCACTGATGGATTGTGAGACTTACGAATATCATCTTGATAATCGATGATTCTTGATGGATAGAGTTGGATTGGTTCCAACCTATTGAAAAGAGTTTTAATGATATTATGATAGGGATCATAATATATCTCACTATCAGATAGAATAGAACCTATGAGATCATACATAAAAAAAATTTGACTGATCAGATGGTTGAATTATGATTATAAATCGTAATAGAATTTAATTATCTATATGATTGATGATTAATCTAATACAAAAATTGTAATTGTCAAACTTACT
This sequence comes from Elaeis oleifera, assembly GCA_000441515.1. Taxonomy (NCBI): domain Eukaryota; kingdom Viridiplantae; phylum Streptophyta; class Magnoliopsida; order Arecales; family Arecaceae; genus Elaeis; species Elaeis oleifera. The sequence goes on from KE504872.1 coordinate 386,533, forward strand.
AAGTGTTGTAAGTTATAGGAGGATTAATTAGAAATTAGATTACTATTTGACTCAATTTGATTGAGCAATAGGGCTTGAATCAAGTCTAATTGAATTGGATTTAGTGTGACTTGACTTAGATTTGATTTGATTAAGCCTAATTGGATTATGAGATAATCCAATTGCATGAGAGATCAACTCCTAATTTGATTAGGATTTAGGTGCCATCTAATGTTTAATTAAATTAAGATCTAACCAATAGAGATTGGGTTGCTAATCGGACTAAAATTTCATTCTACTTAGGTCCAATCAATTTCGAATTGGATTAGGATTGATTAGAGTTTGATTTGTTTAAACTAGGCATAAAGGAAAGCCCAATTTGATTGGGATTCCTTCTCTTTTTGCGCCACATAAAAGCCCACATTCCCATGCCACTTATGGTTGTTTTGCACCAACTTCTCCATGCTAATTTAGCCCTCACATCGCCCCTCTTTAGCGTGAAGAAAGCCATGCCCCAAGTCTATCTCACGCCATAAAAATAGGATCTTTTCAACGCACAAAAGGCTGCCCCATAGCCTCTCTTACGCACCATAAAAATAGGAGTTAGACTCTTATCCAAATCCCTATTCCACACTGATTTAAAAGGGGCTTTAGGCATGGGTTCTTGGTAGGTTTTTACGAGAAAAATCAGAGATCTTTTAGCATGAAAAGCAGCTGGAAAATCAGAAGAAAGTTCTTCGTGGCGTGAGAAAAAAAGAGGAAGAAGGTCTTCCTCATGGGCAAGAGAAAGAAGAAAGTCTTTCTTCTTGTGCGCTGGTTTTAGAGAGAAAAGATTCCTCTTAGAAGCATAAAAAGAGAAGAGAGAAAGATTATCTCTCATACATAAAAGGAAGAGAGAAAGGTTCTCTCTCATGCGTGGAAGATAGAGAAGAAAGTATTCTTCTCATGATCTCTAGCGTAGAGATCTTCATCCTCCTATTCTTCATCTTCTCTAAAAAAGTCTTGGGAGACAAGAAAAATCTTCTTCAACCATCAAAATACGATCTTTGTAAGAAAGCTAGCATTCCGATGAGATCAAAAGCTTCTGATCATATCAAAATTTTGTGTGGATACCCATAGAGGTTGGATGCTTGTGCGGCTTCAAAAGATCTTCCGAAGACATCTAAAATCATCAGTTCATCTGTGAAGATCGGTCAGTGTGAAGATCCAGACTTGAAGAAGAAAAATAAACAGATATGCGATTCGATCACATATTTTATTTTCAGATGAAAAATCAGATTGTATTATTTTTTGCATATGATCTAGATCCTTAGGTGCTTTGATATGATCTATACATGTTATGGTTAAAATATTTTAATCTATTATTTCACTACGTATTTCAAAAAATTTTTGAAATCTACATACACTAGCACCTTAGAAATCCCAACAAACACAACGTTGCATTCTAGCTCGAGACTAACCTAGCACATACACCATATTTTTATATGGCCAATTAGTCCAAACACCGCCCATACCCCATCCATACATATTATTGAAGTCATAAATCTGATTTTCGATAGTAGATTAGTCATAATCATTCTCTAGTTCGTGACAGGTTAAACAATGTCGCACCTTAGGCTGAGAATAATTCAGCATGTACATCATGTTTTTATATGACTGGCTAACCTAGATGTCGTCTATCCCATTAATTATGTTAAATCATATTTTCTTACTCAACAATCATAAGCACTAATTAATCATAATTCAAGCAACATCAATTCAATAACATATAATATATATATTGATAGATATAAAATATATACTAATCATACATATTAATTTTTATAAATATGTAGATGATTGTATTGAAGAACCCTTATCTCTATCAATAATTGACTTAAATACAGTAATTAATGAACTCCTCAATCTATATACTTTGGACAAAGTATTCGACTCAACATAATCTTGTAATGTCACCATTAAATCGATTGTAATGTCAAAGATCTCTAATAAAAATTATAAAAAATTAAGATAGATGGTTGCACGATGCTAGCCCGAGATCCTGGATGTCACTATCCAATCTAAGATACCTCTTAGTGCCGACTCAAATCTATTATGTACATAGATCGTCCACTGATCCATAAATTTTAGAGAGATAAATTCATAAAAGAAAATTATAGAGAGAGAAACTCAAAGAGAGAGAAAGTGAAGAGAGAAGATAGAGAGTGTAGAGAAGGAAGAGAAAGAAACTCTCTTTTTCTTTTCTTTTTCTTTTTTCTTTTTTTTTTCTCTCTTATTTTCTTCTCCTCCTTTGAAAATAGGGTGGAAGGCTTTAGCCAACCACTCCCCATGGTGCAACCCCCGACGATAGTGATGACCACCCCCGATGCTGGCAGATCTCTGATAACACTAACCTTGGCCGCTTAAGTATAGCCCATATCTGGCAACGACGACGGGCTTGATGGGAGAAGAAGGAAAGAAGAAACAGGAGATGGTCCTGTTCCATATAAATCTGGCATATTATTGGCCAAAACCCTAGTAATGATGACCCCATTACTGACCAGAAGAAGGAAAAGGACCTCATCCTTACCTTGGCTTCGACGAGATCGGATGGCCAATTTGTTGGAAAAATATTCCAAAGATTGTCTATGGAAAAGTTATAGAAAAACACATGGATTTCTTGCTGACACTAGAAGGGATTTTGGGGCAAGACCACAAGGAGGGGAAGGGACATTTTATAGACCACATATCTTAGGATTTGATTGCCCTAAGACCTTTTTCTCTAGCCGAAAAAGGAGAAGAGGAAGACTCCCGCTAGGGAAAAAGGAGAAGAGGAAGACTCCCATCAGGAGTCTTCCTTCCCCACCTCACATGCACAGCACGTGAGTTTTCTAATTTTTTTAGTTCTTTTTCCATGCTTTGAGATTCATGCTAAAGGAGATTTAGGCTTAAGGATTTTTTTGGGCGGTTATTACAAGTTTACACTTTTTTTGAGGGGTTTCACTAGGTGCTAGCTACTTGTGTGCCTTTGATTTCTTATCTATGATTGGGTTAGAATCTACCACATCCCCCATGTCCATCTTAGATGGCTTTGCAAGTAAAAAAAAAGAAGAAGAGGAAGAAAAGAAATAAGTCAAAGGAGAATTGGAAATAAGAATATGTTAATGATATTAAGAATAACAATCTCACATTGGATAGATTAAGAACTCTTATGGTGTTTGTATACTTTCAAGCCTATCCAAATGTTCGGATTTTTAGATATGATCTTGACATGGTATCAGAGCTTACCAATCCTTCTTGCGTGCCAAAAACTCCAAACACCTACTTACTAATGCATGTGTTGCCCCATATTCCGAATTTCATCCCTCGGGATCCATACATGAGAGGGGATATTGAGAATAACAGTCCTACATCGAATAGGTTAAATATTCTTGTGGTACTTATATACTCTTAAGCCCATCCATCTAAATATCCCGATTTTTAAATAAGATCTTAAGAAAAAAATCAAGAAATTATTTGATAATAATATCAACCATTTTATGTTTTAATTCATGCTTCATCCAAAAAGATCTAAGTATGTGTGCATTATAGGATTTCTGATGGGGTTTATTTATTTATTGGGGCTCTCGTTGTCATGCCCTGAATTCATCACTTGGGTCGACCATGTGATATGACTGCATGAACCCTAAAGCAAATCCTAGAGATCATGTAAGATCTATAAAATGACTCCATTGCTCAAACTCTATACTCAAACCCATCCAATACTACGCATCTTGCAACTTTATAAGAAAAGAAAGAATTTGAGTTGTGAGCTTTATAGCCCAATAAAAATCTCATCATACATATACCAATATAATAATATAATTTAAAATAATAAATGAGTGATATCAAAGAAAATCATAAACCGCAAAATCTCGTGTCTAATGTAACTCAATAGTTATATAAATATATATCACAAATTATATAGTATCAAAAATCCATCATATATATCACATGTGAGTTCACATAACTTATCATTTATATTTGATTAATATATTCTAAATCAATAGTCATCTTTCATTTTTGGACTAATTAAGATCATGCTTTGGTTTGTGACTAGCAAACTATAAACCACGCTTTAGCCCATGGTGGCAAACCATTAATAATCACACTTTGGCCTGCAATGGCAAACCAAGGTATCTGTGTTTCGGCATATGATAGCAAGCCAGAATATCTATGCCTTGGTCTACGGTGGCATACTAGGATGTCATAATTCGATCCATAACTAGCAATCTAAGGTGTCACGATTTGGTCCATAACTGAAAATTTATAATATAGTTAGCTCAAATCTTCTTACACAATCAATACATCATTCAATAATTTCATATTATCATTACAAGAAATTAGACTATTAGCGACGGCTATTAGCCATCGCTAATAGTTGATTTACTGTCACTAATACTATTAACGATGGCACCCCGTCAATGGCTCTCCATCGTTAATTAGTGGTCGAAAAAATTTTAGTTGCTAATTGTCCTCATTAGTGATGGATTTATTAGCCGTCGCTAATAATAGGTATTAGCGACAGTATTAACGATGGCTAAATTCTGTCGCTATTTATTTTTATTTTAAATAAATTTAAAAAATTAAAAATAATTAGCGACGACTTTATTGTCGCTAGTACCATTGCTAATGCCATCGATAATATTTAATTTTTTCAAAAAAATCATATTTATTATTAGTGATGGCTAAAGCCATCGGTAATAGTTAATTTATTCTTTAAAAAGTTTATAATAATATTTTTAAAACTTATTTTAATTAATTACAATCAATTATGATTTCTAACATCTATTATAATTAAAATTCAAAGATAATATGACAATCATAAATAAAAATTAATTATATTATATTAAAATTATAAATTATATAATTTTATAAGCAGTATCAAAAAATATAATACATCAAAATAAAAAAAATTAGTCCAGATCTTCCTCATCTTCCTTCTGCTCCTTTCCAACAGCTGATGGATGAGAGCTGGATGTTCTAGCATTATGAAATGAAGAAAATAAATATTATTAATAAATTTGATATGGAGATATATCTTTCGATACAGAGGTACATTTTTTGATACACTCCTTCGATTCTCGAACAGATTATTCTTATATATTCATTCGATGATATGAAACTAGAACATTCTCGATCTATCAATTGGATGATTAGATTGAATTTTTAGCCCCACATCTCCTTCTCTGACTCAAGCCTAAATATGTGAAGCTTCTAAATATGAAAATTTAAAACAAGTAAAAGAGTTTACTAATAAAATTACCTGATGTGATAGCTGAAATAATGAGTCCAGTTGGTTACGCGCATAGCTGTGGATCTCGAAGAATCTTCATGACCGTATCACGGACAGCATCTCGGAAGCTCTGAGGTCATTGGCTCAAAAGCCTCTGCACGATTTTCTCCATGTGCATATATCTCCAAGTCTGGGATGTGAGGTCTGTGAGGATGTCGAAGAGTATCGAGCCATTGGAGGATTGAAGCTGTGGCCGAATCCTATGACCTAGCTCCTACTCACCTCTCTGGTGACCCTGAGCCATCTCTCAAGGTCAAGGAGGGCTGAGTGGATGGGTCATCATTGTGCTGCACAACGATGTACTCTGCATAGTCCGTCTATACGGTTCAGAAATATATTAGTTCTAATATACATATCAGATTTCGTAATAACTTAATAAATATAATTAAATTTTTATCGCGATCTGTTACGATCTAGAATCTAAATAATCACCAATCCTCCTAGATTGGTATGTGGTCTTCTACAACTGCAGCTGGCCTAGTGGATGACCCAGCTGCCATCGAAAAAAAGGTTATTAACGACTGTAAATTTTTGATCACTATTTACCGTCGAAAAAAAGATTATTAGCGACGATAAATTTACTGTCGCTAATAGCCATCGCTAATACTCAATATTCTTGTAGTGTATATTTGTTACTCAATTTCAAACATCTGATACTTTACTCTTAATAACCAAAATAGTCAACATATGATACAAATATAATAAGAAATCATATATTTAATGTGAAATCAGAAATCATCATGCATAATATAAAAAAATCATATATATCGGTGATCATGTAAAGGGATCCTTATTTCTATCAATTTCAAACAAGTGCAGTGATCAATTAACTCGTTGATCTACAAACTCAGAAATAAGATATTTTGCTTGATACATTTTGTGCAAACAGTTGCACCTCTACCTAATCAGGATTAAATATAAAAATTTATAGATGATTATAGATAGTAAAAAATTATGGTAAATGACTATAATACAATGGGTTCAAGATTCTTCTCTGGATCAATTGGTCGATCTAAGTTTACCTAGATACCTAGACTCTCTACTAGTTCATAAAATTTTTAGAGAGAGAAAGTAGAGAAAAATTTATAGAAAAAAAAAGTGGAGAGAGAAACTAAGGAAAGCAAGTGAAGAGAGGGAAGGGAGAGAGAGGGAAGAGAGAGAAAGTCTCTCTCTTTAATTTGATTTTTTTCTTTTCTCTCTCTTTTCTATTTTTTCTTTCTTTTCCTCTCTTTCTCTCATTTCTTCTTTCTATTTTTCATGAAAATAAGGGAAGGCACAAAAAATGGTAGGTCAGCCACCTCCCTCTGGTGGCGACCCTTGACAGTAGTAGAACCTGATGACTCTGACCTCAGCAACCCGAGCATGGCGATGGCTAGCTTATGGGAGAATAAAAATAAAGAATAGGGAAAGAAAATAAGAAGCAAAGCATTGGATTTCACCGATTCCAAATGACTCATCAATGATAATAGGGTCTTGATGATAGTTGAGGAACTCAAGAATATCCATAGAGAAGAGATCAAGGTGGATTATCTCACCTTCGATGATGAATTGATGGTATATTATCGAGCCCAATCAACGATCAATGAGAGAAAATCAAGGATTTTATTGGTGATTGATTGAGGATGAGGGCAAGATGTTTAGAGGGAAGGAAAGGAGTTATAATTGGGATTTAGAGCTCCAATGAGCTCTAATCTATCGATCCTGATTGGACTTGGAGAGAGGAGAGGATGTGACACCATGACCTGGACCCACTAAACTAGGGTCTAGAGTCCATCTCCTCTCATTTTCTTCTATTTCCATCATATTCTCCCTTCCTCTCAAGTATACTTTCCATGATTTTGCTCTCTCTTGTTTCTTAGTGATGGAAAATAGGACAAGATTAGTAATTTCATTTCTCTATAGAAATTAGAAAATGATCAAATCTTTAAAAATTTAAAAATTTAAAATTATTTAATATATTGATATACCGCTAGTAGACCCATATGCATGTATGGTTTTGGGTTTTAGGTCTTAAAGCGTCCATGTGATCGGATTAGGATTATCTAAATTTTTACACCCATAAGGTAAGTAATTTAATGCTTTTTGGTATATATATATTTTAAATAATTTAATAATCTTTGCATCTATCAAATTGAAGGTCAAGCATGTTATATTTTATATATAGTATAAAAATTTAATATGTATTTCGTACCTTCGTAAATAAATTAGTTTGATATATGATTTATCATGATACTAATTTTGGAAAAATATGGCTAGGCAACTTGCACAAATATTCTTTAAATATTTAGCATGACTATGATCTGTTTTTGTCCTGCCAACAGAAATTGTGTGTTGGTCCTATCGACTTGTAATCTGATAAACTAGTTTCAACACCACACCCCTGATGAATAGAATAGTAGTTACCTAAGGGCCTGTTATTTGTTATCATACCGATTATTTATTACGGATATATGCCATTGGATTATGTATTTTTTATTATCAAATATTATCCTCTTATCTTATTCAAGTCTTCATATATGGTATCTTAGTATTTGATCAAACTTATAATTTTAAATTATCACCTATATAAGGAATCAAACCTAAGATCTATTAAATAGTTACCTAGTAGTTAGTTACCATTATAATATTAAAATCAGATATAAGATATGGTTTATTATACTTATTCAAACTTATCCATATTATAAAGTATACTTACATGAAATATATTCTGATATTTAATTTAATAATTAATCATCATTATAAAAAAATCAATCCTCTTCTTTTTGAAAGAAAAAAAAAGATATATTACTTTATATAATAATATTAAAATCTGATATAATGTTATGGTTTATTGTACTTAGTCAAAATTTATCCATATTGTAAAGTATGCTTTTTTGAAATATATTATGATATTTTAATTTTAATAATTAATTATTTTTTACAAAAAAATCAATCCTCTTCTTTTTGAAAGAAAAATAAAAAAATATATTATGTCATTTTATTCTTTATAATATTTTGAAAACCTTATTATTTAAAATATTTTTAAAATATAAATAATTTTGACATATTTATATAATCATAAATATTTTTTCTAAAGTTCTTTGAAATTAGATAATCATGATTCTTCTTATTTATGCTACAAACAAAAAATAATGATATTAATATATAATATTTAAACTTATAGTATATATTTATATAAGTAATCCTTAAATTTTTAAATTAAATTGGATCAAATCCAAATTCTTGATCAAATTTATTTTATACAGATTTTTTAATAATTATATCATAGATCATTACTCGATTTTGATATATATTGTACATTCAACATTGATAGTGGATTTTATGTCAAGAACTATTTTCATTTGATTATTAGACTATCTTGACCCATATAGTTAAACTATATTAATTTAAAATTTGTTGAATATATGCAATATCTTTTTCTAGAAAGTTAAAAGACATATTTAGTAATCAAATATTATCACCATAAAAATTCAAATTAGTTTGCAATGATACTAATTTATCATAAAATTATCTATAAATAATTAATAATAAAACTATTAGTTATATAATGATATATAAATGATAAATTTATTTCATCAATGAATAATTAATATTCTATAATAGAATTATAAATATTGCCAAATAAGTTCTATTTAACCAAAAATATTTTCTTACGTGATATCATCATAACATTACAAATTTAATAATATTTATAAATAATCATCATAATATTATAGATTTTTATGATAATTTTAAAATTATTATAATAGAATATAATTTTTGTAGCAATTTTAAGATACCAGCTATATAATAACTTTTAGTAGCACTCTTAATAAAGCACTACAATATTATATATCTTTATGATATTTTTAAATTATTACTAAAAATATTTATAATAACTCTTTTTCTAAATGTTACTAAAATTCTGTCGTTATAGGTTATTTTGTTGTAGTACCCACCTTGAAGTATTCTAGCACTTACTAGGCTAGTCTAGCTCAATATTTATATCTTTTTCTCTATTATAGATGCTAAAATGTGAATACTTGTGGAACTCTGTGAGAGCGCGCTAGCTAGATGTAAAGACTAGATACTATAGTTATCTTTACTAACTAGTTTTGGGTGTAACTCTAGATCTAAAATTATCATCTGACTTTGTTAATATATATTATCTGGACGTGTTTGGTTTTTATTATCTCGAGACTATATGATGATGGATAAAGGATGATGGTATGTAATTATATTAGCTTTTGAGGATTAAGAATAATCTGATTAAAATTTTATGAAATAAATTAGATTTATTATCCAGGAAGCCTTATATATCTATAGGGTCCACCTTATAGGCATGCGACGTCTATTACGCTCTAGTTCGTGGCATGACAGGTCCATGGTACAAATAATGATATCCGTGCTTCAATCCCTGGTGGCAAATCAAAATATTTATGTTTTAGCCCATGATGGCAAACCAAATATCATGATTTGATCCATCACTCGCAATCCATATCATGGCTAGTCCAAGTCCTCTTACATAATCAATACACTATTCAATAATTTCATATTATGTTTCTTATTTAATTTCAAATATTTGATATTTTATCCTCAACAACTAAAATAGTTAACATATAATATAAATATAATAAAAAATCATATATTCAATGTGAAATTAGAAATCATCATACATAATACTGAAAAATCATATATACAGGTGATCATGTAAAGGACCCTTGCCTCTATTAGTTTTAGATTTAAGTATAATGATCGATTATTAACTCCTCCATCTATGAATTCATAAATAGGATATTTTGCTCGACACATCTTGTGCAGATAGTTGCATCTCTATCTTATCATGCTCTAAACTTAGCATCGGGTTAGGCACATGATGGTTGTATATTTTTTTAAGACAAAATCCTAAAGAATATGTAAGATCTTAAATTCATTATAATCTCAAGATCCTGCAAACACTATTGATCTCAATTTATAACAAATATTTCATATTAACAAATATCAAACCTTATACAATTTATAAAATTTAATCATCCAATTGTTATTGATGATACTCTATCTAATCATTCCATTCGAATCGAGATTCCAATCTTAACCTAGTATAAGCATTCTGTAACTCTGAAAAAAAAGAGAAATAGAGGGTAGTGAGCTTTATAGTCCAGTAAGAATCCAATCATACATACACCAATATAATAATATAATTTAAAAATAATGAATGGGCAATTATCAAAGAGAAATCATAATTCTCGTATCAGATATGCATTATAACTCAATAGCTATA
>KE504872.1:437469-452201 GCA_000441515.1 Elaeis oleifera
TGTCCGGCTCCCGTAGGAGTCTGGATCTCTCTGCAATAGAAGCTTGAGGCAGTGGTTCGGCTCCCGTAGGAGTCCGGGTAGATCTGTTCGCTCCCGTAGGAGCTCGGCTGAGACGGGCCGGCTCCCGTAGGAATCCGAGCGAAGTCTGGCACTAGCAGCGACCTGCTGTTGAGGAGGTTCGGCCGTTGACAGAACCTGAAAGGAATTCAATCTGACGCTGATCACTGTAGGAGATCGGTCGATAGCGGAGCTTGACGAGCGCTGTAGAAGGTCGGCAGACAACGGAGCCCAGAGAGCACTCGGAGTAATCTGACAGGCGCCTGCAGGACCCATCTTTGAAAAGCCTGGGTGGGTGCCACCTGTCGAGAACTTCGGCTGAGGGTATTTTATACCCAACAATAATAATATTATATTATATTACAGTATTATGTTACACTATATGATAATAATATTATATAATATCATAATATGTTAAAATATAATAATATATTATATTATATTATATTATATTATTCTTTACTATATAATATAATGTAATAACTTTATTACCATTTTATCATATCAAAAATATTTTTTTATTTAGTTATCAAATATATATTAAAATTTTAAGTACTTTATAAATATGGTTATCGAACAGCAAACAGCTTTTTGTAAAAACTTTACTTCTAAAAGTTCTACTTCTCAAAAGATTCATTTCCAAAAACTCTAAAAGTTTTACTACGAACAGCAATCCCAAGCAGGGTCTAAAAGCTCTACTTCTCAAAAGATTCATTTCCAAAAACTTCAAAAGTTCTAAGACCCTGTTTGGGATTGCTGTTGACAGTAAAACTTTTAGAGCTTTTGGAAATGGATCTTTTGAAAAGTACAGTTTTTGAAAATAGAACTTTTAGAAATATTATTTATTGTTTGAAACCATATTGATAAAGTATTTTAAAAAAATAAAACAGCTTTTTGACATTAGCCAGAGAGTACTTTTGGAGAAGCTTCAAAATATAATTTTTTTCAAGTAGACCTTTTCAATTTTCTGACAAAATCAAAACAACTTTCCAATATTTTTATCAAACATCACTGTATCACTCCAAAGTACTTTCTGACAGTCAAAAAATACTTTTTGATACTCTAAAAGTTTAGTTAAATAGGATCTTAATCCGTCAAAAAATTCAAAGAACAATCCTTTGGGAAGAAAAGTCACCTTTGTAACAGTATCCATGACCCGCCAACCTTCATGAATGGTGTATGGGCCCAGTCCAATAAACCAACCATCCCCGCTAAGTCCATTAGCTTATTTGACTGGCCTCGTGGCATGCACGTCACATATGTAACTACCGATCTTTCTAAGTCCATGAAGAAATTTTATAAGAGAAATGGTTGAGCAAAACTTAGAACTCAAAATACAAATGAAAAAGTTCGATGCACCTGTAAGTAATATCAACATTGTATGGATGACTGGCATCTTACACCAAACATCTATGATTATAGTAACTAAGAAGCTCACCTTATTACTCTTTATTTGAGGTGACCATATTAACCATGATACTGTGTATGCAAATAGAAGTGGTTTAGTCCGTGGAAAATTTGGGGAACAATTTTTTAGGAAGGAAAGTCACCTTTGTGGTAGCGCCCATAAGACCATGACCCACCAACCTTGATGAATGGTGTATAGGACCTAGTCCAATAAAACCAACAATGCCTGCCAAATCCTTTAGCTTATTTGCCTAGCCTCGTGACATGCACATCGCATATGTAACTACTGACCTTACCAAGTCTATGAAGAAAATTGTTACAAGAGAAATGGTTGAGCAAAACTTGGAAGTCAAAAAATAATAAAAAAGTTTGATGCACCTATAAGTAATTTTAACATTGCATGACGATTGGAAGCTTGCACCAAACATCTGTGAATGGGATAACCAAGAAGCTTACCTTGTTACTCTTTTGTTTGAGGTAACCGTATTAACCATAATACTGTGCATGTAAATAGAAGTGTTTTAGTCTGTGGAAAAATTTGAAAACAATTCCATGGAAAGGAAGTCACCTTTATGATAGCATTCATCTCCCTCCCCTCCCCACAAAAAAACCTTTATTGTAGCGTCCATGACCTGCCAACCTTCGTGAATGGTGTATAGGGCCCAATCCAATAAAGCCAACGATCCTCGCCAAGTCCATTAGCTTAGTCGACTGCTTCATGGCATGCACGTCACATATGTAACTTCTAATTTTACCAAGTCCATGAAAAAATTGTTATAAGAGAAATGGTTGAGCAAAACTTGGAACTCAAAAAACAAATGAAAAGTTCGATGCACCTATAAGTAATATCAATATTGTATGGATGACTGGTATCTTGCACCAAATATCTATTGTTGGTGTAGCTAATTGACCTCTGACCACATGGCAACATCAAAAAAGATCAACATGTTTCCGATCTAATGATGAAGTACCATATCAGTCAAATCAACTCCAAGGCTCATTGATACTATTATAAAATTAGGTCAGTTGTGTACCGATCTGATCTTGTATCTGACCAATTTGCTTGCCGATCTATCATTAGGAACATCAATTTTGGATCGATTTCTTTTCAGGATCAGATGCACCTTAAGTTAGCTACTCTCTAGCTATATTACAGCTATTCTCTACGTGGGGATAACCCACGATCTCTCTACAGCTGGCTATTCTATTATAATAAACTAAATGGTTATGCATAACCATTTAACAAACAAGATACTCTGAATTAGATGGTTACTAATGGCCTAACAAACTTCTCCATGTAAAGAGGTAAAGGGGACTCTCCAAAAGGTAAGTCATAACCGGACTTCAAGAGCTGAAACTCCACCAAATTTTCTCTGGTTCCTCACTGAAAGGAATCTGAGTTCTCATTCTTTCTATTCAAATTCACTCTCTTTGCATTTCATTTCTTTTTTCTCCTTTATCTATTCTCGAGCTCTGCTTGGCTTAAGTATCGAAGGGTCCTAAACCAGGAGATCCCCTCATTAATTTTAGGACTTCTTTTATAGGATCTTCGGTAGGCTTCACCACTTTGATCTTTTGCAGCACTCCAGCACAGTTCTTGACCGACTCATCATCTTCGTCTGAGCCTCACAGCAACAAATTGGTGCTAGAAGAAGGATCTTTGCTCAAAAATTTATTGAAAAATAATGAATCAAAAAGCACAAAACAACTCTCTACCTACGTCGTCTTCTCCAGGAGGCATATCGAAAACAGCTCAACCTTCAGTTATGGTTGATCCATAATAATTTAATCTTTTAGTTCAATAAGTTTAAGTTCTCACTGCTGCTGTACAATAATTTCAATACACCATAGAGCAGCAGCAAGAGGTATTCCTCGAGAAGTTCAATCTTAACACGGTCGGCAACCAATCCATCAAGATCTCCATCATGATCATCACCCAGCTCAAATTGATCAATCTTTTGAAGGGGAATCTATTCTTGACTGTAGGAGATTATGTTGAGAAGAAGGTCTTGAAATGAGGATTCAAGATCTTGAAAAGTGATTGATGGAAGTACAACTTGGGAGTCATCCCTAAGGTAAGAGAGATTTTGATCTACGATCTTCTTTCTCTCAAAAAATCTTGAGTGAGTCAATTCTTTTCCAGTTCAAGATGCCGACGATGGAATTATTTAATGGTTCCACTAATCCATTGGATCATCTTGAAGGATATAGAGCCCTCATGAGGTTTCAATGGACATCTGATGCCCTATTTTGCAGCACTTTCTCTATTACTCTCAAAAAGTCTGCAAGAATATGATTCTTTGGGCTCCAACCAGAGTCTTTTCTTCCTTTAAATAATTGGCAAAACTGTTTGTCACCTACTTTGGTAATAACCAATTTATTAAAAATATAAACAATCTTTTCTTCGTTAAGCAGTAGGAGGTGAATCCCTTGTGAGTATGTGGCATTCTTCAATGCAGCCACACTTGAAGTTAAAAATTTCAATGAGTCCATCATGATGTCTGTTTTAAAGCAAGAACTCTAAAGCAATCGCCTGATCTTCTCTCTCAATAAATTTTTTTGGATACCTATGATGAAATGCCAGCTTGAGTTTAAAAGTATATATGCTTAAGCTGAGGAAGAAGAAAATATAAATCGACAGACAAAAAATGAAAAAAATGAGAAGAAGTGACTCTGAGAAGAGGAACATGAAGATCGATAAGAGAACAACTCCAACTGACCTTAAAAGAACCCAAGAACCATCTTGGCATTTTGACATTTAAACCAATTGGTCTGCTCCTCGTGCTCAGATATTAATGAAAATTAAGGGATAAGGATATCTTCATCGGTCAAATCTCATGAAAGCTCTATCGATAAAGAGAGACAAAAGAAATACTGCCACTTCCACCGAGATCATGGCTATGAGATTGAGGATTGCCTATAGCTCAGTGACGAAGTTGAAGCCCTAATTTTCTGAGGATACTTTGACAAGCATGTCCAAGATTGGACAGCTCAAGCTACTGAACATCGGTAGAAGATCGATAAAGATATCGAGCATAATCAACCTACTACTGGGGTCATAAATATGATTTCAAATCTTGGTGGAAAGCAGGGGACAGATGAAGTCTTTCTCCAAAGAGGTAGCACATTAAAATATTATTTATTTTTGATAATGATATTTCAGGAGTTCAAACTCCTCATAATGATGTTATTGTCGTCTCTATGACGATTGCAAAATATGATGTAAAAAAATTAGTTGATAATGAAAGTTCTGCTGATGTATTATTTTTGATGTATTCAAAAATAAATATGTTAAATTAGTTAAATAGATCAGCATTCTGCTAGTTAGATTCTTTGAAAATCCTATAGCTGTTGAAGAAGAAATCACTTTGCTAGTCACTGCAGAATAGGAACCTTAGCAATCAACTATGCAGCTCATCTTCTTCGTTGTCAAAATACCATCGACCTATAATGTCATTTTTGGCCAACCCAGACTTAATATCCTCAGAGCAGTAGTCTTCACTTACCATCTATTAGTTTGATTTTCAATAAAAGATAGAGTTAGAGAAATGTATGGAGATCAGATGCTTATCAGACAATATTTTTGATGGCTACCAAAATGAAGAAACCAATAGAAGTCCTACCAATTGAATAACATAATCAAAAAGATGAGTTGGCAAAATGTAAGTGAACCAATTGAACAACTTGTTGCTATTCCATTGGGTGAAGACCTAGAAAAGATTGCTCAAATCAGATCTCAGTTAAAGCTCGATTTGAGAGAGCATCTAATTTCTTTTTCAGGTAATACCAATATTTTGTCTGATCAGCTTCGGATATGTCTGAGATTTCTATTGATGTCATTATATACAAATTAAATGTTGAACCAAAACATCGTCTAGTTTAGCTAAAGAAAGAAGCTTTACTTCAAAAAGATAGAAAGTTATAGATGAAAAAGTTGAGAAACTTTTGAAGGTGGACTTCATTAGAGAAACCCAATATCCAAAGTGGATAGCTAATATTGTAATGATCAAAAAGATCAATGACAAAAGGAGGATCTATATTGATTACACTAATCTCAACGAAGTTTGTTCAAAAGATAGTTTCTCTCTTCCCAAAATAGATCAACTTGTTGATGCTATTCAGGACACAAACTACTGCATTTCATAGATACTTTTTTTGGCTACAACCAAATTAGAATGACATTAGAAGATAAAAAAATATAACCTTTGTTATCGAAAGAGATTTGTATTATTATAAATAATATTTTTGATCTTAAAAATATAGATGCAACATACCAACATTTGGTCAACAAAGTCTTCAAGTAATAAATCTGCCATAATATGGAGGTCTATTGATGACATGCCAGTAAAAAGTACTGAAGCAGATTGGCATATAGCCGATCTAGAAGAAGCATTTAGAGAATTTGGAAATATCAAATGAAGCTCTATCCTAATAAATGTGCTTTCAAAGTGATATCAAAATTTTTTAGATTTCTTGTTATCCAAAGAGGAATAGAGAGGAATCTTAAAATATTTGAGCATTATTGGAAATGAAGCATCTAAGTACCATAAAGGAGGTACAATGACTTATTGGTCAGACAGTATCACTCAATCGATTTATTTTCAGATCGACTGAGAAGTGTCTCTCTTTCTTTAAACCTTAAGATAAATTCAAGATTTTAACTGGTCAGAGGAATATCGAGTCATTTTCGATGATCTCAAAAAGTATCTTGGCTCACCGTCATTGTTATCAAAATCAATTGAAGGTGAGGAGTTATATATATATTTATTCATCTTACCTAATGTTGTTAGCTCGGTTCTAGTCTGAAATAATGCAAGAATGTAAAAGCTGATCTACTATACCAGCAAATTGCTAGAAAAAGTTGAAACCCGATATTCTAAAGCTAAAAAATAATATATGCTCTCATTATATTGGCTTGATGACTTCGACCTTATTTTCAAACTTATTCAATCATTGTCTTAACTAATCAACCTCTAAGATCAGTTTTGCAATAACTTGATACTTCAGATCAGATAGCCAAATGGACTATCAAACTTAATGAGTTCAATATCTATTACCAACCTCGACCTATATTGAAAGCTCAAGTGCTTGCTGATTTCATCATGGAATGCACTATCCCTGATGAAGAGCCAACCTCGAAGCTGATAGAGTTTATTGGGTGCTACATATTGATGGAGCTTCAAATTCTAAAAGAAATGAAGCTGACCCGATCTTAGCCAGTCATGAAGGTGTTGTCACTGAATACACCCTGATATTTAATTTCAACACTTAAACAATGGTGCTGAGTATGAGGCATTGACTGCTAGACTTAAGATGGTAAAAGAACTTGGAATCAAAAGGCTCAAAGTCTTTACCGACTCTCAACTTGTTATCGGATAGGTATGAGGTCTATTTGAAGCTAAAAATTTTATAATAACTCAATATTTGTAAATATAAAGATTTATCAAAAAACTTCGAAGACCTAAAAGTATACAAATTTTGAGATCAGAGAACACCTAAGCTGATGTACTATCTTGTTTACCATATTTGATTTTCTCAAACTTAACCAAAGATCCTTATCGATTATCTTGAAAGCCCAACATTGAAGCTCTACCAATTATGCAGATTAGTCATGAGTCAAGTCAAATTGATCCACTGGTCGACTACATTACTAGAGAAGTTTTGCAAACTGATCCTGTTGAAGCAAGAAAATTAAAGACAAGTTCTATGGTATATTTTTAAGGTGACCAATTATATAAAAGATCATATTCACTCCCTCTACTCCAGTGTTACGACCATTAGAAGCTAACTATGTCCTTCGAGAAGCCCACAAAGAAATCTATAGTAATCACTTGGAAGGTAGGTTGCTAGCATACAAGATCATTCGGCAAGATTATTATTGGCCAACTATCCAAAAGATGCAGTTAATCTTGTTAATAAATGTGACCAGTATCAAAGATATGCCAATATTTAACATCTGCCTGCAGCCGAACTCATTTTCGTTACGACATCTTGGCCCTTTGCTATGTGGGGAATGGATATTTTTGGAGCTTTTCTAATGGAGATAGGATAAAAAATTTTCGTGATAGTTATTGATTACTTCGCTAAATGGATAAAAATAGAGCCTTTGGTATAAATTATTGAAAAAATATACAAGATTTTATCTAAAAATCAATTATTTATCATTTAATTTATCTTAAGTTATTATCATTGATAATGGACAATAATTTAACAATCCAAAATTCAAAGAATTCTACTTCAAACTCTATATAGACTATGGGCTTACCTCAGTGGGACATCTATAGTTAAATGGGGAAGCCAAAGTTACTAATCAAAATATTTTTAAGATCTAAAGATAAGGCTCATTGAAGTAAAGGACTTTGGATAGATAAGCTCTATAGTGTCCTCTGAGCTTACAGAACTATACCTCAAGTGCCAGTCGAAAAAATACTCTTTAAACTGACTTTTGGAGCAGAAACTATAATTCCAGTAGAGATTGGCTTATGGACGATCAGAGTGAAAAATTTCTTGCAAAAAGTAACTTAGATCGGTTAAAAATTGATCTAATTATACTTGAGGAGACCAAGAAAAGAGTTCAAATTCGCTTGGTGACTTATAACAAAAAATGGTCAGATACTATAATCCAAGGATAAAGTTGAATTTTTTCATAAAGGAGACCTTATTCTTCACCGAGCTGACGTCTCAAAACCTTCAGAACAAAAAAGCTTGCTCCCAATTAGGAAGGACCTTATCGAATCATCGAAGTAGTTCATCTAGGAGCATATAGAATCAAAAATTTGGATGGCTCAACTATTCCATATACTTGGAATGTTGAAAATTTAAGAATGTACTATCAATGAGTTTTTAATAAATTTTTTTTCAATATCTCAATTCTTATTCAAATAAAGTTGAATTTTTATGACCAAACCACAGAGTCATGAAGAATAATCTCTCATCCAAATGAGATCGGTAAAGCCCGATCAAACAAGGACGATATAAAAACTTCATCCAAATGAGACCGGTAAAGCCCGATCAAATGAGGACAATATGAAGGCTTTATCCAAATGAGATCAATGAAAATCAATCAAATGAAGATGATATAAAGTATTTATCCTAACAAGGTCATGTTATACAACCAATAAAGATAGGATGGAGATTTTGTCCAAATAAGTTCAGAAAAATTGAGCTCTGGCTATGAGAATCCCGACTGAACTAGGATGACTTAACATGGGACACCCGATCTTCGGATTAGATCTCACAAATATCCAACATGGGACACTCGATCTTCGGATTGGATCTCACAAATATCTAATATGAGACATTTGATCTCTGGATTAGTCTCATAGATATCCAATGTAGAACACCTGATCTTCGAGATAGATCTTGCAAATATCAACTTGAGAATTGCTTTTGATCTCTGACTTGAACTTTCAAATGATGTGCCCTTAAAAAGGTAGAAGATGGGAAATTTCATCTTAAGTTGGAATCCCATCAATTGTACAGGAGATTCGATTTACCAATCTCAACATCTGACAGAGGTACATCTAACACCTCAATTATAATCATTTGATTTATTGAGATCAGCTCATTTTCAATTAATCAATTTAATTTTTGAGCCCTGATCATTTTAACGATTATGAAAATTGAATAAGTACTTATTATGTTTGATCTGGTATCTTTTAAGCCACATCAGCTTTATGATTGACTCAACCAAAATCAAATAATGGTTATCATAACTTAGAAATTCTCTAAGTCCCATAAGGAACTATGAACCCTAGATTAGGTTGAATGAGGTCAAAAAACCTATCATTTAAAAAGAAGAAGAAGAACATGTGCACTTGAAAAAGTTTGTTCTTTCATTGATAAAGATATACTACAAAAGCCCATATCAAGTTGGTATTAAAAAAAGTTTAATAAAGAAAAGATACATAAATTCAGGCTTTAAGCTTGAGATGGATCAGATGCTGGGGCTGGATCATTAGAGGCCTTAGTTATTGGAGATTTAACCAAATAACTTCATTGGCTAGGATCTCGATAGCTGGTTGAGGATCAACTTCAGCTTCAAGATGAGATGCCACCTCAGTAACTGGCTGAGTAACTTCAACAGCAGGCTCAATAGCTTCCGAGCCACTGTAGGTTGAGTGATGACTTTGGCAACAGGTTCAATTAAAGCCACCTCAGCTGCTATGTTGATAGCTGCTTCAGGAGTTGGCTGGCTGATGTCGAAGTTAGGAAAGAGCTTCTTTACCAAGTCTTTACAATTCTGAAATCTAAAGTCATATGCTACTTCAGAAGCCCCAGTAACTTCATCTTGAAATGCTTTTGAATGCTGTTGAAGAATGTCGATGCTTTTTTATAGATTCCAATGGTCTTTTCAACTTCTTGCAATTTAGATTTCAGACCAAAATCTGCTCCACTTTAGTACATAGATCTCCAAGTTTTTTTCTTATAGTCGTTGATCTTACACTGCTGAACCAGCAAATTTGGTTCTTCTCTTTTAATGAGGTCATCTTTTTTGAAGTTGCTTCTTCAGTCCTTCAGCAGTCTTAGCCTCTTTGGCTGCCTTCTCTTCAACTGCTTTTTTGCATCCTACTTGGCCTTGAGTCCCTCCTCCAAAGACATCTTATTTCATAAACAAATCAAGTACTCATGGAGCAACTTGATGTCTAAGGCCACCTAAAAAATAAACAAAATGAGATCGGTAAAGAATCGATGTAAATAAAAGAACAAGACAAGAGAAACTTACATCAATCAGGCCAGCATAGCCATGGTTCAGTAACTGCTTAATTGAGCAGTCTCGCCTTCGTGCCTCCAAGTCTCTTTGAGGCATGACCGCGTACAATAAATTTTGACTGAGCTACAGTATTTCGAATAAGGACATTTCAGAGACATTGACCCTCTCAGCTAATGAGGAAGGTGGAACAATCTCTGAAAGTCTCTGTTATTGTTCAGATGACCAAGCTGGTCTTGTCGATGTCAGAGGTGCAGGTGAAGAACTTGATTTTGGATATATTGGCTCCCTTGTAGGTGGATGGGCCACTTCGATTCCTTGCCGATGTGAAGCTTTTGGCATTAACTCAGTAGTAAGGATAGGAGGTGATGGAGTTGTTATCGAAGTAGGTGCTAGAGAAGTTCGAGGAGTCGAGGGAGCCGATCTCGAGCTTGTTGCATCCTTGCTTTTGCAGTAGGTTCATTATCTGATTCCTACTTTCCTTTCTTCATATCTACCATGTTCTTTGGATCGAACTTCATTACTGTAACAAGAAGAAATTTTATTAAAAAATAGAGAGAAAGAAGGAAAGAAGAATATGACATTGGATTCATCTCGAAGAGAGATTTGGCTGATGCCTGCATCATGCAAAGACTGGTCGTTCACCAATTAACTAAGTTTGGGTACCTTCATACCCAACAACTCCATAAAAGTATCCTCATCCTCAAGAAAGATTTCACTATTGGAGTTTCATTTGAGCTCGGGCTTACCCCAGCTACAATTGAATCCCTAAGGTATATTGAAAGAATAACAAAGAAATTATTTTTCAATCATGGATAGACGAAGAAAGATTTGGACCAAATTTATATTTTGGCTGAGGTGAGAAGTACCATCAATTTTTTTCATAAGGATATTCTTCATGACGAACAATATCATAAAGAGGAAAATCTTAAGTTTATAATGGCAAACTTATAAAGAATGATGAACATTATGATCATCCTAATGGCATTTGGAGTTATTTGAGTTAGATGGACCTTATAAAATCTAGAACATTGCTAATAAAGGATGAAGAGGAAACTAAAGTTCCGATCGAAGTGCCTCATCGTAAAATACAATACTCTATTCGGGAGGTTCAATGACCCAACTGTCCCGATCTGGTACTATCAACTGAAAATCTTCAGGGATTTGATACTTATCTCTAAGTTCATGAAGATCAGATTTTGTTATAACAGATACCTTAGTACCAAAATCAAAGTAATCTAAAAATTCTAGTATTGCAGATTCTGTATCATCCCGATCTAAAATACATATACTTCAGTAATTGCCTAAAGTGAAGTTGCCATCTCAAGCTCGATTTAGGGCTAGGTTGATCGAGGTACTCAGTTATCCCAACTCTTCTTCCTACTCATTTTATCATTGTTAGAAGATATTTTTTATAAAAAAAGGTAAATGAAGGAAAAAGGAGGAAAAAGACAAAAAAAGAAAGGGAGGGAATCTACTAATAAAAGAGGAATAGAGAACAGAAAGCCTAAAGACCTAAAATATAAAGAAGAAGGGAAAAGATAGCAAAGTCTACCTAACAAATGGAGGTGAGAACTTGAGAACTCTTTTCTCTAGTCCCGATAACATTGAGCTCTTCTTCTCTAATTCGAGGGTGCTGGAGGCAAATCAAAAAAAAAGAAGTGCTCTAGAGAAATTCCCACAGCACTTCCATGAAGTAAAATTAATGGTAAAATAACTGTTGGAATAGAATACTGACTTATTCATAGAAACAACTGATGGCCCAGATCAACTTCAACTACCATCAAATCGATGACATTTGGTAATAATCCAGCAACTCTAAGAAAGGTCTGTTCAGTGAACCTCTTCCAGATTAGGCCATGCAGGACCGATCCGCAAGATGATTGCCATAGCCAATGAGATATTGACAAGTAACAAGCAAGCAATTAATTATTCTTATTATAACTTCCCAAGTAATAATGACCTTCCAATTTTTCAAGCCCTTATAATTATCAGGAGTTTCGATGAGTCATTTTCAAAAGCAGCATGTTGTTTTATATCATTAAAAATTAATACTGCCGGTGTTGCTGTACGATGCATTATTTTGATGGCACAAGTCGAAGAACATCTTTTAATTGACTTCCCGCATCTGATGTGAAAATATCACTTCGGATTTGGAAAGTGGGGGGCATATATTGATGCAGCTAATTGACCTCCGACCATGTGGCAACATTAGGAAAGATCAATATATTTTCGATTTAATGATAAAGTACCACATCGATCAAATCAACTTTAAGACTCATTGATATTATTGTAAGATTAGGTCAGATGTGTATCAATCTGGTATTATATATGTCCAACAAATTCACTTGCCGATTTGCCACCAGGAATATCGATTTTGAACTGATATCTTTTTCAGGACCAAATGCACCTTAAGTCTGCTACTCTCCAACTATGTTACAACTATTCTCTATATGGGATAACCTACGATCTCTCTACAACTAGCTATTCTATTATAACAAACTAGATAGTTATCCATAACTGTCTAACAAATAAGATACTCCAAATCAGACAGTTACTAATAGCCTAGCAAGCTCGTTTATATAAAGAGATAAAGGTAACTCTCCAAAGGTAAGTCATAACTGGATTTCATGACCTAAAATTCTGCTGAACTCTCTCTAGTTCCTCTACTGAAGAGAATTTGAGTTCTTTTTCTTTTTCTTCAAATCCACTCTCTTTGCTTCTATTTCTCTTTTTTTTACTATCTATTTTCGAGCTTTGACTGACTTAAGTATCGAAGGGTCCTAAATTAAAGGATCCTCCAATTAATTTTAGGACTTCTTTTGCAGATCTTTGGTAGGCTTCAGCATTTTGATTTTCTGTAGCATTCCAGTTCGGTTCTTGATCGACCTCGTCATCTTAGCCCAAAGCCTTGTAGCAACATCTATAATAAGAGTAACTAAGAAGCTCACCTTGTTACTTTTTGTTTGAGGTGAGCACATTAACCATGATACTATGCATGCAAATAGAAGTAGTTTAGTCTATGGAAAAATTTGGGGAACAATTTCTTAGGAAGGGAAGTCATCTTTATGGTAGCATCCAGGAGACCATGACCCGCCAACCTTGGTGAATGGTGTGTAGGACCCAGTCCCATAAAACCAACCATGCCTGCCAAATCCATTAGCTTATTTGACTGGCCTCGTGACATACACATCACATATGTAACTACTGATCTTACAAAGTCCATGAAGAAAATTGCTATAAGAGAAGTGGTTGAGCAGAACTTGGAACTCAAAAAACAAATGAAAAAGTTTTATGCAACTATAAGTAATATCAACATTGCATGGATGACTGCTAGCTTGCACCAAACATCCATGAATGGGGAAACCAAGAAGCTCACCTTATTACTCTTTTGTTTAGGATGATCATACAAACCATAATACTGTGCATGTAAATAGAAGTGGTTTAGTCCATTGAAAAATTTGGAGAACAATTACTTATCGAGGAAGTCATCTTTATGGTAGCGTCGATGACCTGCCAATTGTAGGCCCGATCCAATAAACCATCTCTGCCGAGTGTGGATCACAAATGATGGATCTGGCCTAATTCCTGAGCCCACACATTTGAACTTGGTGAACAAATGCCAGGGTCTCTATCTGCTCTCCCTCGTCTTTGCCTTTGCAACCAAGGAGATGAAGATTAATCTCATCTAACAGTAATTTCTATTCGAATCGAGTTGGATCGGATATCTAGTGGATCTGTTAAAAATGCCAATCCTAACAATAATTTCAAACAGAATCTTACATTAAAAATTGATGTCATCAGCTGGCTGTTCATAGCAATATCATATAGCAAGGTGAATCATATGCGTGTCTAGATTGTTTTGTGGGGGGGGGGGGTTAGGAGATCACCCAGCAAATCATCATCTAAGGTGAAAATCAGTCATTTAATGATAACCAGGTCTAATAATCACCTAACCCGCTTTGTACCGTGTGCCGATTCCTAATTGCCACATCAATCTCGTGAATTGAACAAATGTTGTTGCAGCACCTTTATTTTTCTTTTTTAATTATGTGTCGAAGCTGGGTGCAGAAGTCCGTAAGCATATCCATTGTGAGTAATAGATAAAAAGATTCGTTCATAATCTAGAGCAGATACGACTGTAAGCAAAATTTAAATAAAATTGACCGTAGAAAAATGCTGCCCATTATGACGAGGTAGTTTCTGACAACGTATCATTGCCGATGAGCAACGATGTATCGTTGAGAAGAATGTTTTATCTAATTAATTAAAAAAATTATTATAAAATAATTAATTTTAATTTATTTATCATAATGATATAAATAGTATAAAATCTCATTCAAAATGACGTTTTATAATAGTTACATCACCGCTCTATTCTATCCAAATTTCTACGTAGATGAAAAAAAAAAAATCAAATCAAATGACGTTTTTTAAAACGTCATCTGAAATGGTGTTTTAAAAAACATCATTTTATTTGACGATTTTATTTTTTCTAAAAAAAATAAAAATTATAAAAAAATAAAATTATAATTTAATTATAAAAAATAAAAATTAT
>KE504872.1:490880-512668 GCA_000441515.1 Elaeis oleifera
TGCTCGCGATCTCGAGCCGGGGGTGTGACAGTTTGTAGGTAACTTGATTATTTTTATTTATTAATTATTTAAATAGATCATAAAGATTATTATTATTTTATGATATTTATTTAATTTTTATAAAGAGACAAAAGTTTATGGTATTATTATTCACAGTTACAATTTTTTCTAATAAAATAGTATCAGAATAAATTATTATTGGTTGAATTTTTTTATGTTGATTAAATAAAAAACATATAGATTGAAGTATGATTAAATTTATATTTTTAATTATTCAATTTGGAAGCTCCGTATGGAAGATTTGTTATTCTACAAAGATTTGTACGATCCCATTGGGAATAACAAAGATTTGTACGATCCCATTGGAGAGGATATAGTATCAAACTAAATGAGAAAACTCAGTAAGAGTGGCTAAAAAATAAATAAGAAGATAGTTGGATTAATCATG
Source organism: Elaeis oleifera (assembly GCA_000441515.1). NCBI lineage: Eukaryota > Viridiplantae > Streptophyta > Magnoliopsida > Arecales > Arecaceae > Elaeis > Elaeis oleifera. The sequence continues at coordinate 491,329 of KE504872.1, forward strand.
CAATCAATAGATGGTAGTGTTTTTCATCATATTGCTATAGAGACTAATGTCTATAGTTTATAGAAGAAACTAGAGAGACTCTATGAACGAAAGACCGCACAGAACAAAGCATTTATAATCAGAAAGCTTATGAATATGAGGTATAAGGAAGGAAGTTCAGTTGTGGAGCATCTAAATAGATTTCAAGATACAGTAGATCAATTGGCTGCTATGAAGATGATACTAGATAATAAGTTGCAAATATTATTGTTGCTCAATTCTCTGCCTAACAGTCAGAAAACTCTATATATCACTCAGTAATTCAGCTATTAATCATGTGGTGACATTGAAAATAATAAATGATAGTATGTTGAATGAGGAGACCAGAAGAAGAGAACATGATGTGATTATACAGTCAATGGCATTTGTTACAGAAAGATGGGGAATGAGTAAAATCATAAATTTATAAAATTTTAACAATCATGATAAGTCAAGAGAAAGGTATCGATTCAAAAAAAAATCAAATATTTTTATTGTGGCAAGATAGGGCACATGAAAAAGGAGTACAAAAAATTTAAAAAAAAGCAATCAAAGGAAAGAGGTGAAGAAAAGAAGGAAGAAAAGGATATAACAGTAGTTACATCAGATATTGATGATGCTATTATTTATGATGATGATACTATAAATCTTACATATCATAATTGTACTTAGATTATTGACTCAGGTGCCTCTTTTCATATTACTTCTTAACATAATTTCTTCGCATCTTACACTAGCAGTGATTTGGCAGTGTCTGGATGAAAAATGATAGAGTAATTAAGATTGTTGATGAAAATATTTACTTAAAATCAGTATTGGATACCAACTATTATTGAAAATATGAGATATATTCTAAATATCTGTCTCCATTTGATCTCCACTGGAATACTTGATGATGAAGGTTACCATAACCACTTCAATGAAGAAGAATGGAAGCTTATCAAATGTTCTCTAATGGTAGCAAGAGGAAAGAAATCAAACATATTTTTATGATGCAGATAAATTATGGAAGGCGGAGGTAAATACAGTTGAAGATTTCTCTACTAAATTATAACATAAGCAGCTTAAAAAGGGACTTGATATCTTTACTAGAAAGAAACTCTTTTCTATCAAAGATATGTCTCTAAAGACATGCATTAATTATTTAATTAGTAAACAACATAGAGTTGTATTAATTTTCCTCTACATAGAAGATCACATATTTTAGATTTGATTCATGCTGATGTTTGCATTGTGGATGCTAGAACTCTTGATGGCACTTTATATTTTATTATTTTTATTAATGATTGTACTAAAAAAGTATAGACTTTTGTTTAAATCAAAACATCACATGCTCGATGTGTTCAAGCATTTTCACACCAGTGTTAAAAGAAAATAGGAAGATAACTAAAGTATATTTGAAGCAGATAATGGTGATGAATACACGGGTCCGTTTGAAAAATATTATAGAGATCATGGCATCAGGCTCGAGAAAATTGTTCCTAAAATATCTCAACATAATGGACTTACTGGAAGAATGTATCATATTATTTGTGAAAGAATTCGGTGTATACTCTTTCATACTAAATTGTCTAAATCCTTTTGAAGTGAAGCGATGAGAACTGTAGTGGATTTGATCAACCTTTCTTCTTCAGTTCCTCTTTAAGATGATGTACCAAAAAGAATATGGATTAAAAAATATTTATAAGATTACTTGAGGGTATTTAGCTACAAAAATTTATTCATATCCCTAAAGATGAGAGATTTAAGCTTGATAGAAAGTCTAAATAATGCATCTTTCTAAGTTATGCATATGAAGAGTTTGGTTATAGATTATGTAATCTAGTTGATAAAAAGATTATCAAAACAAAGATGTTATATTTTTAGAAGATCAAACTATTGAAAATTTTGAAAAGATTGAGAAGTCAAAATCTATCACTAGAAATTATGTTGATCTGGATTCAGTGCCTCCTATCATAAGGAATAATGACAACGAAGAGATGTATAAAAAGATGATGGTAACACAGTTGATGAGCCTATATATATTTGATAATGATATGTCAAATGAGTATGCTGAGCAAGCTCCTTCAGAACCATCAATTGAGCCTCAGTTAAGAAGATCCACTAGAAAGCATCATCCTTCCTAGAGATATTCTTCTCATGAGTATGTGATGATTACCGATGGATGAGAACCTGCATGCTACCAAGATGTCATGAATCATGAGCAAAAGAGAAGGTGGTTAAAAGCCATGCAAGAGGAGATAAAATTCTTGCATGAGAACCACACATCTGAGTTAATGAAACTACCTAAGGGTAAGAGAGCACTCAAGAATAAATAGATGTTCCGATTAAAAATTGAAGAAAAGAGCTTACAGCTAAGGTATAAGGCACAATTGGTTGTAAAAGAATTTGGTCAAAAAAATGATATTGATTTTGAAAAAAATTTTCACTGGTGGTCAAGATATGTTCAATCTGAGTTTTTCTTGATTAATTTAGTTACAAGCATGAATTTGGAGATTGAACAACTTGAGGTAAAAACTATTTTTCATTATGGAGACTCAGAGAAGAAATTTATATAGAGCAGTCAAAGAGATTTACTGTTAAAGATAAAGAGCATCTTGTAGGTAAATTAAAGAAGAACTTGTATGGACTCAAGTAGACACCTCGATAGTAGTATAAAAATCTTGATTCCTCCAGAGTGGACCATCGGTATAACAAACTACTTCTGATCATTGTATATTTATAAAAAATCTCTGATGAAGATTTCATTATTCTATTGCTTTAAGTAGATGATGTGCTAATTATTGGCCATAATACTAGAAAGATTGAAAGCTTGAAAAGATAGTTAAACAAGTCTTTTGTCGTGAAAGACTTGGGGCCGACTAAACAAATCCTCGGCAGGAGAATTACTCATGATAGAAAAAGCAAAAAATTTTGGTTATCTCTAGAGAGATATATCGAAAAAGGTACTTAAAAGGTTCAACATGAGCAAGTCCAAACCAATTTTCTCTCTATTTGCAGGTCACTTCAAATTAAGTTTCAAAAAATATCCTACAAGTAAGAAAGATAAAGAAGAAATAAAAAAAATTATGCATCTGTAGTTAGTAGTTTGATGTACGCTATGGTTTTGCACAAGGTCAGATATTGCTTAGGCAGTTGGTAATGTAAATTAGTTTCTCTCTAATCCTGGTAAGGAATATTGGATAGCTATTAATAAATTTTTAGATATCTTAGAGGCACTTCCACAGTCTGTTTGTGCTTTGGTAAAGGCAAACTTATGTTGGATAGGTATACAGATGCAAACATGACCAATGATATAGATTCTAAAAAGTTTACATTGAGATACTTGATGACTTTTTGAGAGGAGCAGTGTCATGGCAATCTAAATTATAAAATATGTTGCTTTATCCACTATAGAAGTTGAGTATATTACAGTTATAGAAGCTTGCAAAGTATTTTATGGATAAAAACTTTCTTACAAGAGTTAGGCCTAGAAAAAAAATATATGTTATTATGATAGTCAAAGCACCATCCATCTTTCAAAAAATCTAATATTTCATTCGAGATCCAAGCACATTGATATAAAATATCATTAGATTTAGGATGCTTTGGAGATAAAGTTATTTTGTCTTGAGAAAATCCATACCGACGATAATGGATCAGATATGATAACTAAAATTTATCCATAGAAAAATTAATTGCTTGTAGAGAGAATACGGGCTTGGTGGAACCTTCCATATGAGTTGGGAGGAGAAGATTTGTTGAATGGTCCTTCCTCATGTGGGACAATACCTCTTTAAAATAAATAAAATAAAAAAAGAAGGAAAAGAGTCCAAACAGGACTTGTATTGTTGGCCATTGGATTTTATGGCTATAAAGTCCATAGCAAAAGATTCTTCATCTAACCTTTGTCGCCTGCATAGAAAACTAGCGAGAAACTTTATGTGAGGTGCACAAAAACTAGAGGCATGGAAAAGCCAGAGGTGGCAGCAATGGGGAAGAGGAAAAAGAATTCAAAAATTTTGGTACTACTTTATCAGATGATCGATTGGATGGTTGGTCGTATTCCTATTTTGATAAAATTTCGTATATTATTTCTGACATCAAAAGCTACAAGTTGAATGGTCTTGATCTTTAAAAATCTTCTATAATTAATTTAGGCATCTATATATTTGGTGAGATCTATCCCTATTTATTATTGAAATTTACTTTATTGGTGATGATTACTTTTATTATGGAAGCCAAGATTTATTCTTGGTGATTATATATTTGTGTAATCTCTAGTTGATTTAGAAAAGACCTATAGTAATCCTATTATTTTAAATAGTGAAAGATTCTCATCAAAATTATGATGCCTCCTTTTATGAGTTGCTTGATTATTTTTGCTTATTAATTGTCTAAATGAATCATAGAAATTATTGTTGCTTTATGATATCTTATTTAATTTGTATAAAGAAGGAAAAGAAGTTTACAATATTATTGTCTGTGATTGTAGTTTTTTCCAATAGGATTCAAGGCTCATAAAATATAACATACTATTATGTTACTCAATTTTATCTCTCTCTAAATTTATCTCTCTTCATGAATTTCTCTCTCTAGAGATTTATGGACCAACGAAGGGTCTATATATATAATAGATTTGAGTTGATGCTAGGAGGTTTCTTAGATTGGGTTCTGAGATCTAAAGTCTTGGGCTAGCATAGTGAAACCATCTATCCTGATTTTTTTGTAATTTTTCATCAGAGATCCTTAATATTACAATTGGTTTGATGGTGAGGATTGGCTCTATACATAAGCAATTGCTGGAGCAAGATGGTGGTGAGTCAAATACTTTATCCCAAGTTCATAGATCTAGGAGTTCATCACTTATTGTATTTGAGTCAATCATTGGTGGAGGTAAGGATTCTTCAATATGATCACCTATATATTTAAGAAAATTAAATCTATATAATTGATGTATATTCTATATCTATCAATATATATATTACATATTGTTTAATTGATATTGCTTGAATCATGATTATGTTGGGATTCTGTGGTACCCTCATAGCCTTAGAGGTGACCATAAGTAGAGTCGGGGTGATAGACTTCAGATTCACTAGGACAGAAGTGGTCCTAGAGTAGAGGTAGAGCATAGCTTTCATGGACTCGAGGTTCGTGCTGGTGAGGACTTCGAGGAGCTTGGTTGGGGCTCCGGATACTTGGGACACAAGGTGGAGCGAGGAATCAAGCAAAGAGATTCTGCCATCAGTGGAGTTGCCTCAGATCTTGAAGGAGTTGATTCAGATCAGCTCGAGCTGGCTCGAACCCCTGAGAGCCGACTTGAAGGCCAAACAGAGAGTAGCGTATAATGGCATGCTACTAGTACGGCAGTCGAGCCGACTTAGGGTCTGACTGAGCTGGCTCAAGTCGTGGAACAGAATAGTGTGGGATTTCTGTTTGGATCTGGGATTGATTTTGATCCTAAGGTCTTAAAGCTTGATTTGATGGGTCTTAAGGGAACTAACTTAAGGGGTGAGTGCATGATCAGACTATGGATGTACATGGATTTGAGTGAGTGCATTTGGGTTAATTTGAGGAGTTTTTCAGCTAGAGTTTATTAGAATTTGTGTGGAAATTCTAGGGTATATAAATCATGTATGATAACATATTTTGAGTGAAACTAATACAATAGCTTTTCTCCCTCAATCTCTCTCTTCTTCTCTCTATTTGCATGCCAAAACCCTAGCCGCAATCTTCAAGGAGGGATTCTTGCAACCACCCCTCTTTGGTGTATTGCTGGTGTATTCTTTGTCTCACATTCTGGGGTGCGTGTGTACAACAATTGATATCAGAGCTAGAAGATAGTGTGGAAAAGGAAGAAGATGTCAGGAGTTGTTGAAGAGATTAGCGAGATTCTTCGTCAGGTTTTCTATCAAGATATTTTTCCTTTAATCAGATCTATGGTGTTTATGATTGTGGTTTGAGATATCATGAAAAGTGGGATAAAAATCGATTTTGAAAAGTTTGGTGGAAAGAAAAATTTTTCAATGTGGAGAACTAGAGTGGAGGATCTGTTGGTTCAGTAGGAGATGGATCTGACTTTGGAGAAAATGTCAGAGGGGATGATGGATCGGGCATGGAGTTCTCTGGAGAAGAGGGCCTATTCGCTGATTCGATGGTGCTTGGCTGATTCGATATTGTATGGTGTGTTGGAAGAAAAATGCTCAAAGAATTATGGTCAAGATTGCACATCCTGTACATGGGGAAGAACATGTGCAACAAACTCATGCTGAAGAAATAGCTCTATAGCCTTCAGATGGAAGAAGATCAAGATATACTAGGGCATATTCAGCGATTTGACCAGTTGAGTACCGATTTACTCAATTTGAGTGTGGCTCTGGAGGAGGAGGATAAGTCCTTAATGTTGCTGTGCTCACTATCCAGGAGCTTTGATCTTCTAGTGACGACTTTGTTGTACGGAAAAGAGATACTGGTCTATGAGGAGATAGTGTCGGTCTTTTGGATAAACGAGCAGAGGGAGCAGATGGTGAGAAATAGTATGGGGTTTTCTTAGATGTCATGGTGGTCATGAGAGACATAGGAGGGGAAAGGATAGACGCAAGGCAGCGAGGAGGCAGAAATCTCCAAAGGATAATAGGGAGGTATGGTGCTACAGGTGCAAGCTGTTAGGGCACCTAAGGAGAGATTGTCCATAAAGGAAGAGAAAGGAGAAGGTTCCAAGATAGAGTCATCCAGTACAGTGACTGAAAGCAACGTATCAGATGATTTACTGATGTTGTCGACTGAAAATAAGGAGGAGACAGATCATTGGGTACTGGATTCGGCCAGCTCTTATCACAGTATACCTCATCAGGCATGGTTTATGTCTTACACATAGGTGGGTGAGGGGCAGCGAGTGATACTTGCAGATGCGAGCTCTTGTGGTATTGCAGGAGTGGGTTTCATCAAGCTGAGGATGTTTGATAGGAAGGTGCGGACATTGATAGATGTACATCATGTCCCAGATCTCAGGAGGAGTGTAGTATCACTTGGGTACTTGGAGGAAAAAAGTTGCACTTTCAGAAGAAATTCAGGAGTTTTGAATGTCTCCAAGGGTGACAGGATTGTGATGAGAGGGAGGAGGCTAAGGAGTTGTTTGTACTAGTTGGAAGGATCTACTATATCCAAGGAGGTCGAGGTGATTGTTTCAGCCATAGAAGATCAGCCAAAGGTCTGATCGATGTAGGTTGGATAGTTGATGGTTTGCTTATCGGATCTGCCAGTTGTGGGTCGTCGAATCACAAGGAGGTGGAGCACAGAGGATTGGTATGTCCACACATGGAGGAGGAGGAGCACTGAAGAGAGATTCCTTCACGGATGATGAGGAAGGCCATGGCCATGGCACGGACTCTAAGCAGAGAGGTGAAGAGGGAGGTGGAGTTCTCCAAATGCTCGAGTAGTGGTGAGCAGGCACCAGGAGATAGCTTAGAGGTGTATGCATCGAAGTTTGATGCTACAGTGGCGATGGAGGATCTAGAGACCTATGAGGAGGCTTCCACCAGCCTGGGCCATAGGAGAGTCCAAGGTAGGGAGTGGAGCTGCAGTCACTCCAGGAGTTTTCGATGCTGTGGTGGAACATGTCGCAGGAGCAGCGGAGGTCACAGCCACTAGGACAGTGGTGATCAGAGCCACTGGAATAGCAATGGGCAGCCATGGGCCGCATTGTTGGAACTATGGTTGTTCGAGTCGTAGGTGGAGCAGTGGTGGTTAGATTCATTGGAGCAGCGATAGGTGGAGTCGCTGGGTGTCATGATAGATGGAGTCACGGTGGTGGAAGTGGATGGAGCTGCTAGATCAGTGGTGGGTATAACCATTGATGAAAGGACCAATAGATAGGTGCTCGGATGTAGGACAAAGTTTTCAGCCATAAGGGAGGCGGCGGTGGTCTTCCAGACAGCTCCAAGGCTAAGATATACTGCAGTGGCGAGGAGGTTTGTATAGTTGATTTTACTCTTCATTGGTCAAGTCGTGCAGAGGATCGGACTTGGTAAAGAGCGATGATCATCAAGACTTTGAGGGTACCAAAGTGGAGATTGTTGAGATTCTGTAGTGCCCTCATAGCCTTGGAGGTGACCACAAGTAGAGTTGGGGGATAGACTCCAGATTTGCTAGGACGAGAGTGGTCCTAGAGTGGAGGCAGAGCACAGCTTTCACGGGCTTGAGATTCATGCTGGTGAGGACATTGAGGAGCTTGGTTGGGACTTCGGATACTTGAGATACAAGATGGAGCAAAAATCAAGCAAAGAGATTTTACCACCAGTGTAGTTGCCTCGGATCCTGAAGGAGTTGACTCGGATCAACTCGAGCCAGCTCGGACCCTTGAGAGAGCTGACTTGAAGGCCAAATAGAGAGTAGTGTATCATGGCAAGCTGCTGGCACGGCAATCGAGCCGACTCGGGGTTTGATCGTGCCGGTTCAAGTCGCAGAACAGAATAGTACGGGATTTTGTTTGGGCCTGGGATTGATTTTGATCCTAAGGTCTTCAGGCCTGATTTGATGGGTCTTAAGGGGACTAACTCAAGGAATGAGTATATGATCAGACCATGGGAGTATATGGATTTAGATGAGTGCATTTGGGTTAGTTCAAAAATTTTTAAGCTAGGGTTTGTTAGGGTTTGTGTGAAAATCGTAGGGTATATAAATCATGTATAATAACATATTTTGAGTGAAACTAATACAATAATTTTCTCCCTTAATCTCTCTCTTCTTCTCTCTGTTTGCATGCCGAAATCCTAGCTGCCATCTTCAAGGAGGGATTCTTGCAGCCACTCCTCTTTGGTGTATTACTGGTATATTCTCTATCTCACGTCCTAGGGTGCGTGTGCACAATAGATTAATTGGTGCTTAATGATTGCCGAATAAGAAAAATATGATTTAACATAATTGATGGGATGGGTGACATCTAGGTTAGCTGATCATGCAAGAAGCATGGTGTATATGTTGGATCAAACTCGGACTAGGGTGTAACATTATTTTTATCTATACGGACTGGAGCATGACTGTGACTAATTTAATATCAAAAATCAGATTATGAATTTAATAATATGGATAGGGCATAAATGGTGTTTGGACTATTTGGCCATATAAGAAATATGGTGTATGTGATGGATCAGCCTCAGGCTGGGATGCAGTATAGTGTTTGGCCAACCATGGACTGGAGCATGGTTGTAATTAGTCTAATGTCAGAAAGATAAACATAAAGTGTGGAAAAGGGGAGCATGTAAATAGTCAGCCATTTGTGAAATGTGGCATATCAATCATGGGCTAAGATGTTTGATCTATCACAAGCTGGAGCATGATTGTGACTAATCCAATACTGAAATCAAATCAAGATGATGACTGTATTTAATTGAAGGATATCTGGACTAGCCGGCACATGTAAAATATAGTATTGTGATATCAGCTACGGACTGAGATATGGTTGTCGGTCATGGATGAAAATATGGTGGCCTATCACAAGCTGTAATGTGAGCGAATTTCTTCCAGTGTCAAAATAATAATATTATTTAATCATAATTGTGTTAATAATCAGATATGATAAGTAATTTCTCTGAAAGACTACTGAATAGAATTGCTAATTAGTAACATGTGACATGTTGAACATAATTTTGATGATATTATTCAACTATCATATTGATGATGTATGAATCTTATTACTTATCTATTAGTTATATATATTTATTAAAAGATATTTCATATTCATGCTGGTATGAGTGTGGAATTTCTTATTGGGCTGTAAAGCTCACAATCCTTCTTTTTTTTAAAGTTGCAAGATATATAGTTTGGATAGGTCTGATCTGGAGTTCAAGCAATAGAGTAATTTTATACGCCTTGCATATTCTTTAGAGCTTGCCATAAGGAATGTACGGCCATCATGTATCCAACCTGGGTGCTAGATTTTGAGTGTGACAATAGATCCACTAAAATTATCATCCCTAACAATAATTTCAAACAGAATCTTATATTAAAACTAGATGCTATCATCTGGTTGTGCATAGCAATATCATATAGCAAGACAAATCAAACATGTGTCTAGATTATTTGGAGGAAAAAATTAGAGATCACCCACCAAATCATCATCTAAGGTGGGAGTCAGTCACTTATTTAGTGATAACCAGGTTTAATAAGCACCCCTAACATATTAATGTACCATGTGCCAATTTCTGACTATTGCTGTGCCTCTCCGACTGGGTGATATGTTGAGAGTGGCCAGACTGAGCGGTGTTGGCTCTTGCTTAACTAGAGTAGCTGATCTACGATTGGAGCACTACAAACCTGCAAGAAAAGTTCATGAAAGTCGAAGAAGATGGTAGGGGTTCTTCGGTGGGAGACCCTGTGATGATTAAGTCAATATTGATCAGAGAGGGAGAATATTAGAAAAAATGGAGTGAGAGTGAGTCCAGAATGCCCCTTAGTCTGGCTTCCCTCTTTTTGATCCAAGGGGTCTGCCAAATGGTTGATATCCATCGGAGTTGAAGTAGTAGCTATCAGAGCCAGGATCATGGGCATCAGAGGCTCTATTGCATGGTCTGTTGCCCATGTTCAATGGAGTAATGGGTGGCGGTAGACTATTGCAGAGCTTGTCACCCATGAAACTCGTGTGTCGAAGGTCCCGAAGAGTGTCTGACTTTGCAGATGACTTGTAGGAAGTTGAAGCAGAAAATGGGATCGATGAGATATCGTCAGATGATCCTAAGTAGGTTGCCACCCTGACACAAGTGGTCGGCTAGATGCCAAGGTCTGCAGTGTCACCTGGGCCAAATGTTGTTGCCTCAATCTCGTGTCTCGATCGCTCATGTTGCGGCGCTAGGTGTTTGCCACGTATGGGGAGTGGACTCATCATCAGGTAGGAAGTTGAAGTCGAAAAATGGGATCGACGAGATATCATCAGACGATCCTAAGCTGGTTGCCACCCTGACACAAGTGATCGACTAGACGCCAACATCTGCAGTGTTACCTGGGCCACATGATGTTGCCTCGATCTCGTGTCTCGATCACTCATGTTGCGACGCTAGGTGTTTGCCACATCTAGGGAGTGGACTCATCATCAGGTGGAGGAAATATAGCCCAACACTTACCCTCACTTCCTAGTTCAAAGTGTTCAGACTGGGAAGTAGACTATTTGATCGAGCTGCAGGGTTGCATATGGGGATCAACTCTTTCTTCACTTAAAGTTCTGTTCATGCCGCTAGGATAGTCGGGACCCACACTGGATGATTGTCGGACAGCCTCTTCAGTGGCCTCTCAGCTACAGTCTCGACAGCGATTGTAGAGTCCGTTGCGACTTGGTCTTCTTCTTTAATGTCAAGCTAGTGTCCAGCAAGTTGGCTTTTTCCACCCTAGATCCTGTCAAGGCAACCTCGGATTTTGTCGAGGATTTTGAAAGATTTTAGAGTCATCCATGTCCTTTCAGATCTCGAGCTATTGATGGCTTGGGAAGGTGATCGGATGGATGACCGTGCAGAGAGGCATTTCGAGGGCCTTAGTGGCTGATGTCCACCTTGACTAGTCATTCGAGGGCTTGGGCTTTCGATTTATCCATCGATGCCACCAGGCATTTATGGTAGGATGCCTCGAGACTCCATCCACCATCGAGGCTGGGGATTTCTCAAGGGACTTAACCAATGGGTCACCTCGAGCCCATCCTAGCCTACCACGTGGCGGATTGGGGAGAGACTTGAAGTGTTTGAGGAGTTATCTCTCAAAATTTGGAATGGTTGGGAGAGTAGTTAGTGGCCACGACATTTGGTGCTTTAGGTTTGGATACGTGGCATTAGCCGATTGCCAGATGGCTAGGTGCATGTCACTTAGGACTTAAATAAATAGCTTGCTTCCTAGTGGTGGATGCATTGTCAGAGAGCTTCTTCCTATCTTTTCAGAATCTTGTCGTGATGAAGATGTTGCCATGATTAGTGAAAGATGCAGTGAAAAACAAAGTGTCTTTCCCAAGGGAGAAGCCTTCTTCCTATCTTTTTAGAATCCTGTCATGATGGAGACATCGCCACGATCAGTGAAAGACACAATGAAAAACAAAGTGGCTTTTCCTAGGGGGAAGCCTCCACCCAAGAGGGCAAAGACCGCCTCATCCGAGCCTCCAAGCATCTCCCAGGCACCATTTCCCTCGAGGACTTTGGGCGAGGGGTCCTCCATCTCTGGAGAAGTGGTCGATGTTCGTTGAGGCCTGACTCTGCTGTGTTGTGGAGTACAAGACCTCAGAAGCCTTCAAGAGGGAGCTCCTCGGTACCTCCATCACTAGCTTCATATAGGGTTTCGAGAACTGTAAGGCCCACTTGTAGTATATGATGCCATAGTTAGATCTGCACCACCTCCATATGGGGAACATCGATGAAAAGTGGGAGCGTTCTCCTCAAACGAGGACTAAATCCTCATCCTTTTCTTCTCTTTTTTTTGGTGCCTTTTTGACGCTGACTTCATGTAAATATTTTCTCTTTGAATGAAAAGAATGAACTTTTGCTATGGGTACCTCTTCCGCGATTGCACTTCATTTCTTTCTTCTTCTGCTAGAATTTTCGATGTCGTTCAGTCATGCAACTGCTAGGTTGGAGGCTCCAGTGTATGCCTGACTTCCTTCATCGAGCTAACCTTTCGAGTGGCTTGGTTGCTCCTAAAAATCATGATTTTGAGGCTTCGATGTAAATTCGATCTCTATCGTCAGGGAAATCTTTTAGGCCTTGAGGTTCCTTTAGAAATCGTGGCTTCAGACTTCAGCGCAAGTTTGATCTCCGTCGTTGGGCATACTCTTTAGGCATTTACGTACCCTAGGAAATTGTGGTTTAGACTTCGGTGCAAAGTTTGTGAGGTTGTTTTTGAGCTGACTTTTCGGCCTGGGTCATTTTTGCCGGCCATTTAAACTGCGATCGCTTATGATCGCATCACCCTCCTGAGGTCCTTATCCATAGGAAGCCTCATTCTAGGTTTGTAGTATCTTGCATCCTCGATGCTCTGCGGACCCCCTTGTTGGTGCCTAGGCCAAGAAGCCTTTGAGAGGTCAGTATGCTGATTTAGTCAATGACGTCTGCACACATCCGATCTTCTTTTATCTTGTGCACAGTTGCATTAAACATCTTTTCCTATTCTCCCCTCTCCCTTGGGGATTGGGCCTTCACACTGATGGGACACATACCCTGGATATTTAATGTCGGACGTTCTTCGAGGTTGGCGATGCATTGAGAGAGAAGGTTGGCCCTTTGACTTCTGATGGCATGGGCTTTGAGTCTCTCCTCCGACGTCATACGTCCCATGGCTAGTGGAGTGGTTGGAGGTGATAAGGGCATAACTTCTCTATAAAAGGTGCCCCATGCAGCTTGAGGCCAAGGTCGTCTAGTGGTGCTTTTGAGATGTTGCCCTTTCGATTGTCAAAGAGTCACCACTGCTTGCGTCCACTCGGCGTGGCCTTCTTGCACCCTTGGGAAGATAGGGTCCATCTCAAAGGAGCGCGCTAGAGGGGAGCGCATCAGATAGTGTCTTCATTTGATGTGGGAGGTATCAAAAACTTCTACGATCCTATTCGTAGAGTCACGATGGCGGCTGCGCGACTGCTCTTAGTGTTGTTCTCTAAGAGAGCCTCAGATCTTTTCAGAAGGTGGTTTGACTCCCTTGAACGGTTTTAGTATAGCCTTTCAGCCCACTTTGGATGTTTATCATGAAATAAAGCATTTCTAGGGGTCGTGAAGCCGACACCGTCAAGTCCCATAGTTTTTGCCAGATTAACCCCGCATGGGCCTTGGACAATGGCTGCACTTGTAGTCTTTCTTATCTTGTAATTACATACTTCATCCAATCGAAATCTTCTTGTAATGAAATCTTTTCTTTAATAAATATTTCTTTGCTTTCTTATTAGTGTCTTGTGTGGTTATTTCGATGCTATCATGAAAGATTCCTTTGGGATGTCACTTGACGTTGAACCAAGGTTGCCTACGGCCCTTACTCGGGTTGCCATCAGACGGGGGTTCGCATGAGGGTTTTGGCATCATTCTGATGGCTAATCCTAGTTCATTTGGACCTTACAATCTGGTTCCCTAGCAGGAGGAGCAGTGTTGCAGAGACAAAGCCATAGGAAATTGTGTTGCTTAATGGTTATGTATCAGGAATCTTTCGGGGTACCAAGCCGGTGGAAGCTAGATGTTACTAAGAGTTGCTAGGATGTAAGCTCTAGGTCCACCTACTTCCATTAGCTAACGCAATACTTTCCAGTTTGGAGTTCATCCACTGTGTTCAGTGGATTTTAATACTTTCGTCTATTTGAGCATAGTATCTTTGGGTCGAGAGTCATCAGGAGGCACCGACCTCTGTGCGATCTCCATAGTGATCAACTATCCATGGCTGGTACAGTGCTGTTTTGCCCCAAACTCTCACTTCAACAACTCATGGTAGGAGTTGGGTTCTGACTCATCTGGCGAAGTGGTGGATTATCATGGTCGATGGTTCCCTTCATCTCGATGTTGTCGAGGATACCCATGCTCGTGGAATGGAATTTCCACACCGTTCCATGCCAAAATCGATGGTATTGGAGCTAGTCTCTTGATGTTCCATGCTTCTTGCCCTGCTTGCCATTGATAGACCCTAAGGTTGTGTCCACGGTCCCATCCGCTGGGGTACCGTCAGGACTGTTACCCCGTGCTCTGGTGTCGGTCCGACATGATCCTCTCACGAGGTCTTTATTTTGTCCTCCTTGCACTTTCACCTTCGGAGGCCAACGTGTAGAGTCTTCGCCTTCAATCTTCATGAGGATCTGAATGTGCAGGTCAGAGAAAGGATCATGAGGGTGGAAGTGTTGTGGAAGATTCTTCATCCCCTACTCCTTTTGCTATTGTCTGAGGTGATTTTCTCCTTGTTTTAAAGCTCCACAGTCATCACCGTAGGTCATTTTATCACCGTTCTTCCCCCTTCTACCTCCCATGGTCGGACCTCATCCTCCTTTACCTGAGCGCCACTCTGTGTTCAGGTTATAAGGTTGGTATTATCCCCTGGAAAATTCTCATTGAGGGAGAAACTAGGCACTTATCCCCGAGTCCTTGCTTCATTGCCCATGTAGTGGCGATTCATTAAAGGGATGAACTTTTGGAGCGGCGGCATTGAAGCATGTCGGATGCTCTTTTAGTGATAGTTTCTCTCTCTAGACGATGGAGAAGGCACTGTCATTGTTCTTCAACTGCGGTCTCTAACTGTCGAAGCGTGTCACAAGTCGATTTTCAATCATCGATGAATCTGGTCCACCTGACATTCAGGAGGTCATTTTCATAGAATCCCAAAGACATCATGCATTCGACATGGCAGATCCTAGTAATAATGGTTCATAGGGATAGGTGGCTCCAATCTCTGACCTTCAATTTGGGCGATTTTTGAGATCACTCACCCAGAACACATGTCACTTGGACAGTGGGAGTGGTTAGGAGAGTCTAGTCTTGACTTTCCTTATAAAGGACTCTTTATCGCCCTTTGGGTCGAGATTCATCGATGATCTTCCATGGTGCGTTGGTATTGTTCTACCACCATTGAGAGGTAGTGGGCTTCTATTCCATGGTCAGGGAAGTTTATCTCTGATTGGGCTGCTACTAGGTGCTCGAGCGAAAGTCACTATAGTGAAGGCTTGGACTTGGCATGGGAGGCATTGGGAATTATCTACCACTTTGGCAAAGGAGTCGGATTAGTGGTTGTCAGAGGTTCCTTCAATACCATACTTGGTCGAGGGGTCTTCAGCCTCTCCACAAGGCTGATCCTCCTCCTCGGTGAGGTGGCTTCTCCCATGGCCTTTGGTAGAGCATCCGGGAGATGGACATATCTTAAGAAGAGTGTCCGTCGTGCTGCCAAAGCGCCCTTCGAGGATGCTATGACCTTCGCCAACTTAGTACTTTGTGTGATCGCCTCCGATTACTTTGGGGTGCGGCTCGAGCCTGTTTCTACAACTGACGATAAATGCACCGATGTAGCTTTCTTTTTGCAGCTTTACTTTGTTGTTATTGTTGTTATCTCTGTAATGATAACTCTATTCCTAATGGAAAAACTTCTCTCACACCTTTTCTTGGAGCTTCATGGGGTTGTTGTCATGATGAAACTCTCCAACAGATGTGGGAGTCATCGAGTAGAGGTTGATGATATCCGTCCATTACTTTTGCAGACATAGAGAGATGCTGAGCAGAGGTCGATGACACACTCACTCGACTTGCCTGCGGGTGAGGAGGGACATCAGGCCAGAGTCGATGACGATCTCCTTCCATCACTTTTACGAACATATATAGTGAGATATTGGGTCGTGGTCGACGATGTGCTCACTCGACTCGCCTATGAGCAAGGAGGGGCATCGAACTGAAATCGATGACGAACTCTTCCCATCACTTTCATGAATGTAGTGAGATGTTGGGCCATGATCGATGATGCACTTGCTCAACTCACCTGCTAATCAATGCATTAATATGACATAAGAAATATTAGAATCAATATTATTTAGTATTTGATACTTCTTATGCTCTTTTTCAGAAAATATTAATCATGAAGAATTATTCACAAACCAACCATTCCCAACAAATACATGCCATCAGCTCATCACCAAGCCCAAGATAGAACCCAAGTAAGCATGCCTCTATTGTCAAATATTTAGCCAATGCAGATGTGCGATCTAGACTAGAACAAACCAAGCTATGGCCCAAAGCAAGTCAAGCCCAAAGAAAGTAAACATGGCCCAAAGAGAAAGCAAGCTGGCCCACAATGCGGGCACGGTCCATGCATGACAAATAGGGAGACAACCGAGCGGTCCACGCGTGGTGCATGGGCACAGGACCGCTCGATCTTTGTCACAGCTCACAAACTTGGGATGCGGGTTGGCGCGATCAGGTGCAGGCACAGATCCAAGGCGTGGTCTTCACAGGCGAGCGGGCGCGTATCGGTGGGAGCTGGCAAGCGGATTGGGTTGAAATAGACGTGCTGACACAAGAGTTGGCAAGCGGATGGGTCTTCATGCAGGCCTGAGATGCGCCCGGGATGGATTTGAACACATTTGGGTGCAGTTTAACTACCTGAGACGTAGCTTGGGATGCAGCAGAAGGGAGGCTTTTAGAGTTTTAGAAGAAACAAGCAGCCTGGGATGCACAGTAAGGGCGGCTAGGGTTTTGGGATGTCATAACTAAAATAGAAAGAGAGGGAGGTGTGAAGGCTTAGAAGTCTTGAATACTTAGGGTTTAAGGAGGCCTTTAAGGCTATAAAAAGGGGTGCAGGGTACCTGAGATGGGGAGATGGAGAGAGAAATTATAGAGAGAAAGAGAGAGGAAGAGAGAGAGGTTGCTAGGTGTTGGAGTTTTGGAAGATAGTTTTTAACGACATAAGGAGATTCTGCATCTTCTTCTTCTTCAAATTTTTCTCCAACAATTAAAGAAGATGGAGTTTTTGACGGCGAGCGAGATCCAATCCATGAACAGCTAAATGCTTCATCCTCGGAGGAGTAGATAAAATTCTGAAATCTAGATTTATGTTTTATTTCTTATTCTTATTGTGTATTTCTTTTATTATACAATCAACTATTTGAACATTGTAAGGCTACTTTCCTTTTGAACAATATTGAATATTTTATAAACATGAATATTTTCTGTGATTTTATTTATGTGTTCAAGTAGTAGTTTTCTTATTTTATGATATTTGATCTCGAATAGTTTATGACTACATAGAGACGAGTCGTAATCTAAAGATACGATTCATGCTCAGTGAGATAAGCTATGTTAAAAGTAAGATCATAAATTTATCTTTTATTATCACTATGGCTTGTAATTTGTAGTGATTTGGATTGTTTTGATTAAAATATTGATCTGTGATTAAATGATGGATTCGAAAACCTGAGGTACTTTCTTCTACTTGATTTTTTTAATTTTATTTTCGTCAAACTTATTTCTTTTATTTCTCTTAAAAATTTTAAAATTTAAATTCTTCACCATATTTATTTAATTAAACACAACTCAGCCCAAGATCCCTGTAGATACGGTCCTGATTTATCCTAATCACATAGTAGTGAATTTGATTTATTTTGATCGCCCACGACAGTAATCAAATTTTGACGTCTTTGTCGGAGATCATTGGCATAGTTGTTTCAACATAAAATAATTTTTTTGTATAATACATATAGTGACATTAGAAATGAAAACAAAAGAAATTGCTTGGACATCTTGTTTTTGTACATAGCATCTTCATAATACATCCAAAGGGCACAAATCTTAAATAAAATAAGATGAAGATTTCATTACCCTTTCTTGGCTCACAAATAAATTTCTTGCATCTTGTATAAACCCTAATCCTAACTAAAATCAATTAGGCATTAGCCCCTAAAGAATTCGAGCTCATTAGGATAAGGGAGCCCAAGGGTTGGACCGAGTTCTAATTGGTTGATCGATCAGTATCTAGACAAATGGTTCAGAGATCTCAATCTCGAAGAAAGGTAGTTATCTAATTATATCCATTATAAAAGCACAGAAAGTCTCCCACCGATCTTACACTTATCTGACCGATTTTGTTAGTCAGTTTTGAACTTGAAGTACTCAAAGACTAACTTGAAAGTTAGGAGTTGTCTAGACATAGGATGAACCTTAGTTAGGAATATTTTTTTTGTGCAACTTGTTTGCTAATTTATTTATCCAAAATAAAAAAAATCTTCTCATCTATCTCCTAGATTTAGGTTCCTCTAGGTTTCTTATCTCTAGTTTCTTTCCTCTCTCCTTTTCCAAAAAAATATAAAAAAAATAGGATTTGTTTGATCTTGAACTCTTGGTTGCATGCTTGGTCGTCGATCTTTACAATCAGAATTACAACCATTAGATCAAGAAATTGAATAGACCCTCAGAACAATTCAATCTAGGAATATGGCTGAACCAGATGAATCTAACCCTCCTCATCAATTGAAAGAGTATTTCACTTGATCCTCATATATATATTCTTCTTGTATTCAGGTGCCTCCTGTAGAGGCCTCCCAATATGAGATTAAGTCTAGTGTCAATCAAATATTGCCTTCTTTCTATAGACTTAGTAATAAAGACCTATACAAATATCTAGATGAGTTTCTTGAGATATGCTCCATTGTCAAAATCTAGAATTTCTCTGATAATGCACTTAGGTTAAAATTATTTCTCTTTTTGCTTGAGCACAAGGCCAAGTATTAGGTAAACTCTTTAGATTCGGTAATCATTTCGACCTGGAACTAACTTTAGAGAGAATTTTTCAAAAAATACTTTTCTATAAGAAAATAAATCAAATTAGAAAAGCCATTACAAGTTTTCCAAATGGATGGAGAAATATTTCACGAGACTTGAGAGAGACTCAAAGACCTAATTTATAAATATCCACACCACGCCATACCTAAATGGCAATTAGTCTAGTTCTTTTATGATGGTCTATCAAAAAAGCACCAACAGATGGTTGATGCCTCGTGTGGTGGAACATTCATGCTCAAAAGCAAACATGAAACCTGGCAGCTGTTCAAGACTCTTAGCGAAAACTTGCTACACTACATGTCTGCCACTTGTAGAGCTACTCCCATGTTCAGCCTGAAAGAGATGAAATTTATGAGGTAGGCCATTTCATAGACATCCACAGCAAGGTGGATGAACTGTCACAAAAAATCGATCGATTACTGTAAGTCAGGCACATCTCCACCCACCCATATATGTGCAAGATGTTTGTGCCATTTATTCGAGTCCTACCCATTCTGTCGGTGATTGTCCAGCTGTCTATCAGTTTTCAGAGTTTGTGTAGAAGCAAATTCATTAGACCCAAACAAACCTAGACTGCTCCTAGACCGGCCAACAATCTATACTTAAACACTTACAATTCTGGTTGGAGAAATCATCCGAACTCCTCCTGAAAACCACAATGTATGGTTAATCCGACTGTACAGAGACCCAACTATCCTGAAATATAATATCAAAATACATCCTACCCTCAGTACCAAAATGCTCCTCAACCTTCCATCACTGCACATAATTGGCTTTTGAGGAGAAGGTCTTGAAAGTACTGGAACATTGAAAGCGCTGGAACGATTAGAAGTCAACACCTAGACTTTTTACTCCCACACACAATCGATACTAAGCTAAAGGCCTAAATAGGTCAACTAGCTATAGCTTTCAGTAGGAGAGAAGAAGAAAAACTACCCAGCCAATCCATAAGTAACCTGAAGAAACAGTATATGGCTGAAAGCTCTAACTCCCATGAAATTTTCCTAAGCATGTTAAATTGGTGATGACCCTGAGGAACAGAAAGACCTTAGAACGACCAAGAAAAACTAATGAGCCGAAAACTCAAACCTCAACTAAACCCAAACCATCTGAAAAGAAAAAAGACCCCAAGAAGAAGGATGAACCAACTCCTCCACCATCCACACCTAAAGCTCCATTTTTTAGCGCTCTAGAATTTTCTGCACCATTCAATAAAAAGGGAGGAAAATTAGACGAAATGATGAAACTATTTAAGCAAGTCCAAATCAATCTCCCCTTCTTGATGCAATAAAATAGGTTCCAGCCTTTGTCAAGTTTCTGAAAGATTTATATACACAAAAATATAAATCTAGAGCATAAATCTTGAAGAAATTTACCTCACTGAGCAGGCCAATTCAGTCTTCCAATACACTACTCTCCTTAAGCTTAAGGATCTAGATGTCCCTATCATCTCTTACATTATAGGAGACCTACATATCGAGAAAGCTCTATTAGATTTAGGGGTCAGTGTGAATCTTTTGCCTAGTTCAGTGTATGACCTCTTTGAATTTGACAAGCTGAAACTCACTTCGGTCACTTTGCAATTAACGGATTGATCCATTAAGATACCGCATGGGATGGTCGAAGATGTGCTAGTGAAAGTAGATGAACTTTATTTTTCTATTGATTTTCTGATCCTAGATATGGAACTGTGTGGCAACTCACGACAGACTCCTATAATTTTAGGATGATCCTTTCTAGCCACCTTGAATGCTTGCATTAATTATAGGACAGGAGTCATGGATGTCTCTTTTGGAAATAAGAAGTTGCAATTGATGTATTCAATGCTTCTCCAGGACCACAAGCTAATAGTTGTTTTGAAGTAGACATAATTGAGGATATTATCAAGGAAGCTACTCCTATAATCCTTTCGGAGGACCCCTTGCACACATGTCTGGCTCATTTCGGAGTGGATGACTTTGATTTAGATAGGTATATCGAGGATGTGAATGCTTTATTAGAAACATCTAATTTCAAAACCATTCTACTTTGGGCTATGAAATATGAGCCATTACCTGTGCCATCTAGCACTCCAATAACTGTTGGAAAATATA
>KE504872.1:538534-549483 GCA_000441515.1 Elaeis oleifera
CTGTATTATTACACTAGTTTCAAGGTCCGTATCGTTATGCCATCTATCAGGTAGGAAGACATGGAATAAAAGAAAAAGAGTGGATGATAAGTTCTCGTTTTTTTTTTTTTTTTTTTTTTTGAACTATAAAAACCGCCAATATAATTACTTGGGTTCTATAAAATTTGTTGCCCGGTAGAAAGGCCTACAATGGGTAGATTTTGGATATATATAGACTAAGTAATCTGAATGATATCTTTTGACTAATTTTTTTAGATAAGATTTTAAGTTGTTGCATGGATCATAGATGTATGGCTCTAGATAAGGGCAATTTAAAGAAAAATATGTCCAGGTAAATCTTCATTAGAAAGTGACATGATAAGGGCATAGATACAAAACAAATTGATAAAGGACGAAAGACTTTTTAGACTTCTGAAACACTAACAAACAAGAATATGTCTCCCTCTTTGGTCAAAAGGGAAATTTCATTTACTTAGCAATAAATACGACTATATAAAGCATAATCTGAGACTGAAAGCTGGAAAATTCATGGCAGCTGTGACAAGGAGTCTCTGAATGGTAGTAACGTAGTTGGAAAGTATGTTCTGTGTTTCGATCTGGAAACGGTGTCTACAACGATTCCAAGACAAGTCATGGCCACACAATTGGGAACCGTGCTGCGTGCTCGGGCCAAGGGTGTTATTTTTGGGCATTATACTTCTTTCCTCATGGATTATCTTCTCGAATGTCAAGGTCTCCCATGCATCGCAGTAGACGTCGCGATTGCGGAGCAAATTGAAGACTACATCGATTCTGTGGGGTGATATCCTCCTCATGTTACCAACTTCAATCTTTTTCAAGATAAATTTAGGTGTTCTTAAAGATCTAATAGTTGACGATGATTTATAGGAAACCAATGGTGAAGATAGAACCAACGCGTAGTGTTGTTGGGCAAGTGCAATCACCTAGCGTGGCGTCTTTCTCTTCCAGAGGGCCAAGCACATCATACCCTGAATTGCTCAAGGTACATGCTTTCAAGCATAGCCCATCCATCGTTCTATTTTTGCCGTAGTTCTTCAGTAGTTTACGTCCCCTTTTATGATCATTAAACATGGTGGGCGTGCGTGCGTGTTTGAAATTTAAAAGCCTGATATTGCTGCACCTGGAACCAATATATTGGCCGCCCTTGGAGACTCATATGGTTTCGATAGCGGAACCTCCATGGCATGCCCACATGTGGCTGGGATTGCTGCATTGCTGAAGTCATCGCATCCTGATTGGTCCCCTGCAGCTATTAAATCAGCAATTATCACTACAGGTATCTGGACTTCAATTAAATTACATCTCTAGCTCATCTTTTAACATAGCATTGCACTTACGTGTGCATGGGTGATATATGTTACATGAAGCATCCGTGACCGATAGATATGGACAGCCAATAATGGCAGAGGGGGTTCCACGTAAGCTTGCTGATCCTTTCGACTATGGTGGGGGTCAAATCAACCCAACAAAGCCATGGATCCTGGCCTTGTGTATGACATCAATCCCAAAGAGTACCTCAAGTTCTTTAAATGTACTTTTGGCCTACAAGGTGGCTGCGACCCCAAACAGAGATCTTTGTATCACTTGAATCTTCCTTCCATTGCCATCCCTAATCTTCGGCAAACTGTGATGGTTCAGAGAGCCGTTACAAATGTGGGCAAGGTTGACGCAGTAGTTTACAAGGCAGCACTTGAAATCCCGCCGGGCATTAAGATGGTGGTGCAACCTTCTGTTCTTGCTTTCAATGCAAGAAGCAAGGTTCAGACTTTTAATGTAACTTTCATGCCAACTCACAAGGCGCAGGGGTTCTACGGTTTCGGAAGCTTGACTTGGTTTGATGGGACTCATTCTGTGAGGATTCCGATTGCAGTTCGCACAATTATCCAGGACTTCTATGCAGACACCTTTTAAAATTTCTAAACCTTGTGTAACCAATTGGAGAAGATCTGCCGGTTCTCTATGATTGTATGAAGTACGAAATGTTCATGTTGGATTCAAGGCTCGTAAAATATTGCGTATTATTATGTTACTCAGTTTTTACCTTGGAAACATGTGGAATAAGAACTATCTTAGCTGGATGTTAATTGAGCTGCTATTCACTTGCAAATCATTGATGTGAGAGCATTATGAATATTGACAGTAGTAGAAAATATCCCTTAGCAAAAATGCATGTACTGCTTGAAAATCTTGATTTTTTTGCATGAACCTGTAATTTTGTATTTTAAATGAATGCCTTTTCAATTTTTAATCATTTCCTCTCGATACCATAGCCATTAATAACTATCGGCCAAAACTGTGATAAGAGTCATTTGATTGTAGTTAAAGATTAACTTTTCAATTGAAGTAGAGAATAGAAATAGACAAATAATAATGCTGATCTCTAATCCACTAGTGGACACCATTTAATGCTCAGAGATATTTATGTTATTTTGGTAGAAAAGATATGATTTCTAAGCTGGTGCAAAGGTACATTAATTGACCAGAAAATGCTGTTTTAAAGGGTGTTCATGCAAAACATAAAATTATCATAGACACAAAATTAAAACTTTGAGGAAGCATATGCAAAAAAATAACATAAAAATAAAATAAAAAGGTAATTATGATACTAATACAATATAGTTAATAAAAAAAATTTAAACAAAAGAAAGAGAGGAATGCCTGACCACTAATTTGCATACATGACAGAGAATTTATCCATCTCTAAAAGTTTGAATGCAACTCCCCAAACTAGAGAGGTGCAACTCCAAGGCTACAATTCAATTTGCTGGCACATTTTACAATTAGTTAACCCTTGCAGCTATCCACAATCAACAAGTATAACTGTTATTTCTTAACATACCAAGTTTATTTTTGAAATAAAGGTGGAAAGCTAATTAATTATATATGGAAGAACTACGCATTTCAAACACTTAGAGAAATATATATACATATTATTATGCACAAATGGATTTTTCTCCCCGGCAGGAGAGGGATGCAATAATTATAGCTCTCTTTGCTATTAGCATATATACTAAGATATGTATATATAAAACAAATTCTCTCCTGACAAAGTGCACAACATCGCATGCCATTGACTTCTACCGCTTCACAATGGAGCAGTCCGCCGCCTCTTTTAGAATCAACAATCAAGCAGTCTTCTACTATTCATGTCCATTCAAGTCTCAATCAAATAAGTTTATCATGTAGGCTGTAATGTCATGCAATCATTCTCAGCTATAAAGCCAGCTAGCTAAGAGAATGAGTTCACACAATAATTTAGCAGACATATCACATCGATGCTCCGCTTCATTTTACTTTAATGGCAAGTCTTCTTTTTGTCCGAGAGTCACCACCATTTCATTAAAATATTAAATGACACAAAACAAGGATCTCCAGAAGGAGGTACCTAGAAAGAAACTGCCAAACTAAAAAAGAAGGGAGATCAGGAAAGAAGCAGGGAACGCTGTAGACAATAGAGGATCAATTTTAGTCCGCTAAATTTCCAAAATTTTGCCACGAAAAGTTGGACTGCATACATTCAATTTCATTAGATATCTTACTGATTGTTATTATAAATAGTTGGAAGTAACTCTAAGGAGTTTAAATAGGTAAGAACTTTGATGTCTGAAGACCTTTTTTTTTTTTTGACTTAGAAAAGGTGGGAATCAAGTTTCTTTGTAAAAGAAATTGATAACTCCAGGGCTATACAGCATACTACAATATAAGCAAAAGGTTCCAAGCTTAAGGTAAAAACAAATTAAAATCAATTAACAACTGGTCAGAATTGAGGAAGCGTGTAGAAGACCTCCAAGCAATAGATCTGGGAATATGAGATTCAGGCGTTGGCAAGCATCCAGGCTCTCTCTTATCCACATTTCTGTCTTTTGGCTTATTCCACATGTGAGGATCAGTTTATTTTTCTTACGTAAGAAGGATAAGTTTTGTTAGTCACCTCATCTCGTCAGGTGGCTATATTAGCAGCCTCCTTTTAACCCTCAGAAACCTCGTCTCCTCATCTCAGGGGATGAAGAATCCCATCCTTACTATGACCACACCTCCCATCCTATCATCTTGATCTTGGAAATATGTGAACTTATCCATAAATAAAACTGGGTGGGATTAGTACCCTCCTTTACATCAAAAAAAAAAAAAGCAATTGGATCAGAATTGGAAAAATGTCATTGTGAATGTTCATGTTGATGGCTTAAGCAAGCCAAATCTATCTGAATCCTTGTAGAAAGCTTATTAACATCTATGTTTGTCACCACAACTTTTTACCTAATTAGCACAATCCAGCCCTGGCCTAGATTATAGTGTACGTGCATTGGTTGTTTTTCTCCTACTTGACAGCTATGAATAGATCACGAATCTTACAACTAAAGATTATCAAGTGGTCTCTCCTCATAATCAAACAAATTGCATTATCCCATGTCATAAATCAACTACCACGCGGACTCGCGGAGCGTATAAAGTCTAATAATTACCGCACCATGCAATGCTCTCATCTACATGGTAGAAGAAGGTCTGGTTAACTCTACTGAAATACACTGAAGGGATATCAACTATCACATTGCGAGGAAACCCAGAATTAGTTATTTGCAAAGGAGTTCATCATCACCATCCGGAGGTTCGGCAATGCAATGGTATTAGTTCCCATGTTATTACATCACTACTCAAGTCATCCACTACTTGGTCTATCATTCTTGGGTCAATAAAGAACTGGGAGGCCTAAATGTAATTATTCAAGAAGACCAAAAGCCTTCTAGCACCAAGTTATCATTCAAGTTAGTGCTCTCACCACCAAACTTCAAAATCCTAAATGAAATTATTCAAGAAGACCAAGAGCCTTCTAGCACCAAGTTATCATTCAAGTTAGTGCTCTCACCAATAAAATTCAAAATCCACTCAAACCCCTTGCCCCACAGCGGCACCATAGAGCATCTTCTTGGTTTACCAAAAAGAGAGGCATCTTCTTAGTGCCGAGTGCCAACAATGGCCTAGTGCTTTTGTGGGGCTGGGAATGAAAGGAATTTAGCAAAGACATAAGGTGGGAATACCTTTTGTGCCGTCTCTCGTGTTGTCTATGATTGACAAGGATATCCATTCACCTGTGTTCCCACACATGGCCTTAAATTTGTGAGGACTTATCCCAACTGCGCCTTTGATTTTCAGAGGACTCATCCCAACGGCGCCATGATCCAAGATTTGCCTGGAAAGGCAGGGACCATAGCCAGATCTTATCAAAGTTAGGAGCTATCTTACTATGTGCATATAGGTG
The DNA here is from genome assembly GCA_000441515.1 of Elaeis oleifera. Taxonomy (NCBI): domain Eukaryota; kingdom Viridiplantae; phylum Streptophyta; class Magnoliopsida; order Arecales; family Arecaceae; genus Elaeis; species Elaeis oleifera. Next base: position 543,813 of record KE504872.1, read on the forward strand.
GTATGTATTTAGTCTTATATTAGCTATACATTAAATAGATTTTGGATACTTATACAGGATAAAGAATCTAAATAATATCTTTCAACTAATCTTTTTTGATAAGATTCTAGATTATTGCAAATAGTATCTGAGTGAATCTAGCTCACGGCTTATGTGGATTAGGTGATATGCAGTATAAACTTATTTAGTCTAACCTTGAGCTAGTCATTATATTTGTGATTGGATTTACTGTATTTGTAATTAGATTTGAATGGATTTAGACTCCTAGTCTGACAAGGATCTTATGGCTTAAAATGTGGAGGAAGTATGTGAGAATTCGTGCGGACACATATTTAGTCCACATCAGCTATACACTATATGGATATTACACTATAAGAATATGTTGTATTAGTGACTGCTATTAGCAACGGCAAATCGCCGTTGCTAATAGCCATATTTATCGATAAATAATTACGATCGAAAGAACCATCGTTAAGAGATCGAGATCTATTAACAACGGACCGCTTTGTTTGTCGTCGCTATAAATCTTAAATTTTAATATTATTTATTTAATTTTATTAGTTATTAGCAACGGCTTTAGCGATGTAAATTCGCCATCACTAATACAGAGCCTAAAAACCCCCATTTTCTGACTGATTTTTTTCAGCTACTCCTTCACATCCCCCACTCTTTCCCTGCCTTTGGTCCCTCTTTTTCCGTCGCCACTCATCGAAACCGTGACGGAGCCCCATCCCCGCACCCCAGTCCCCATGCCGGATCTACCATCCCCATGCCGGATCTACCATCCCCGCACCCCCGCCTCCCCTATTCTTCTCCCATCACGCCGTCGAAAGCCTATCAGAGCCCTTGTCCCCACACTGGTCCACCATCCCTGCCCCGAATCCGCCTTCCCTACGTCGGATCAGCCATCCCCACACCCTTGCCTCCCCTGGTCTTCCTCCATCGCACTGTTGGAAGCCTGCCAAAGCCCCTATCCCACAGCACAGTCCCCGCACCACCATCCCTACACCAGATCCATCGTCCCCGTGTCGGATCCACCATCCTCCACGTCGGATCTGCCATCCCTACACCCTCACTGTCCTCCCTCACTGTTCCCCCTCCTTGGTGACTATTAGCAATGGCAATGAAGCCATCGTCAAATGCCGTTCCCTCTTTTCCTTTCTTATATTTAAATTCAAATTTATGATATTTATTTAAATTAATGATGTTTGAATTTAATTTATGTACGGAACGTGCATCCCGGCCATCTCGATTTGCAATATTGCTCGATATTTTGGAATCCCCGTAATAGGATTTGTCTGGACGCTCTGCTGGGGTGGTAGGGGTACTGCCTCCACGGATGCCTCGGCTCGGCCCATCGACATAGGATATGCGATCCGGCTTCCTTGGGCGACAGTCTCTAGTGCGCAAGTCGCACAGCCCAGTCATCCTACGGTCAAAGTCTGTGTGTGCGGGATGCGCATCCTGACCCTCTCTATTTATAATACTGCTCGATACTTTGGAACCTCTGTAGTGAGATTTGCCTAGATGCCCTACTGGGGTGCTGGAGGGGCTGCCTTTGCGACTCAACCCATCGACATGGGATTTGTGATTCAACTATCTTGAACGACAGCCTCTAGTGCACAGGATGTGCAGCCTAGTCATCTGGCGCATCCCAAGTCCACATGCACAGGATGCACATCCCAGCTCTCTCCATTTGTAATGCTGCTCGATACTTTGAAACCTCCTAATTAAAATTTTAAAATATTACATTACATAGAACTATAGATCTATCTTTTGATTAATATACATATTCTAAGGTATCTGTATATTTATTTATTTCTGTATGGATGGAAGAATTATGTATATTGATCAATTAATTATCCAATATGGATGGTTTGAAAAATATAATTAATTATATAGATGATTACAGTAATCAAACGGTATATTAAGGGTTCGAGAGAAATTATAGACAATATTTCTCTTTAGTTCTCCTCACATATCTTAAATCGTATGGGAAAACTAAGAAAAAATACTGCAAAAATTTCTTTCGGCTCCTATGGCATATCGTTTGATTACTATAATTGACCTATAGAATTAATACAATTTCAGAATGAGATAGGACCTTCTATAACTATTAGTTGATGATATGATGTATTTATTATATAAGTTATTTGAAATGATAAAATAGTCATTTAGCAATTGTCTTGTATCTGTATATGCAGAATTCTTAGGTAGTGTGCCATAAATCATAGTTGGATGGACTGTTAAGTAGTCAACGGAATAATTTCTACTAAATATAGAAAGGGCGTAGAGTACTTTTGTGATTATGCTTTCGAAAATGCGGTCCTCTTACATCAAGGACGGGCTCGTTGCCCTTATAAGAGATGTGGTAATAGAGAAATACTTGATAAAATATAATGATTGTCCATTTATATAGGAGTAGATTTATACTCAACTACAAGCATTGGTATCTGCATGGGGAGACATGAGAGATAGTTGTAAGGGTTACAAGTGAGCAAGACAAGGACATAGATAGAATGGTAGATATAGTTATAGATGCGGTTCGTCTTGAATTTAACTAGAATATGTAGAACGATTCAGAAGTTGGCAGTGGTGATTTCTATCATATGCTGAGAGATGCTGATGAACCACTATGGTCGGAATGTGAAGTATACACTGTATTATCAGCTATATTAGAGTTGTTGAATTTGAAGATTGAGTTTAATATGACAGTCAATTGTTATGATAGGATGGTAGCAATTGTAAGAAAATGCTACCAAAGAATGAAAAATTTGTTGGGAGCTTCTATGCTTCAAAGAAAATGGTGAAAAGATTAGGCATGGGATACAAGAAGATGGATGTATGTCATAATAATTGCATGTTTTCTATAAAGAGGACCAACTAAAGAGCTCATGTGACGTATGCGGTGAAAGTCGATTTAAGCTGAAAAAAGAGGATAGAAATCAAAAGAACATATTATACAAGGTTCTTTGATACCTTTCTCTCACTCCTAGGCTTCGAAGGCCAGCTCTACTTGTCCAAGAGTACTGTCGGATAGATGAGATGGTATAAAGAAGGGATTCGCAAGCACTCTGATATGATGAATCATCCATCGGATAGTAAGATATGAAAGAAATTTAATACTTGCCACCCTTTATTTACTCAGGAATCATGCAATATCCGACTGGATCTATCTACCAATGAGTTTATATCATTTAATCATGCAGCGGCTCCTTATATTCATGTTGGCCAGTCTTTATTACTCCATACAATCTACTGCCTAGGATGTGTATGAAAGAACATAATATCTTTCTTACATTAGTCATTTCTGGACCATGACACCCTAATAGAAGCATAGATATATATCTAAGGCCTCTTATTGATGAGATAAAATTCTTATGATCCGATGGTATATGTACTTTTGATGCATCAAAAAATAAATTTTATAATGGAGGCTGTATTGATGTGGACCATTAGCGATTTTTCTGTTTATGAGATGCTGTCAAGATGGAGCACTCATGGGAAGCTAGCATGTCTCTATTGCATGGAGAATACAAAATCATTTCAACTTGAGCATGGTCGTAAGTCCTATTGGATCAATTGTCATCGTCAATTTCTCTCCAAGCATTATTTTTTTCGAAAGCAACGGGACAATTTCAAGAGAAATAAGATAGAGAAGGACCATGCAACCCCACGACTCAATGGTATGGAAGTATTTTAGAGGGTATCCCAACTAGACGAAGTCCAATTTGGCATACTATTTGATAAGCAAAATTTTAGGGGTTCGGTAGAACTCATAATTAGGTAAAGTGCAGTATCTTTTGGGAATTATCATACTGATCTATCAATTTAATCTGTCACAACATTGACGTCATGCACATTGAGAAGAATATATTCAATACTATTTTCTATACTATTATAGATGTCAAAGACAAGATGAAGGACAACCCCAAGGCCAAAGCAGATGTGAAGAACATATACAAACATTCTCTATTAAAGCTAATTGAGGTGTCATCGAAAAATTTTTGAAGCGAAAGCATCTTACACTCTAAGAGGGAGCAGTTGAAGGACATATATGAATAGTATAAAAATCTTAAATTTTCAGATGATTATGCAAGTAATCTAGCTCGGTGCATCAATATCAAAGATTACAATTTCTATGGGCTAAAGAACCATGATTGTCATGTTTTCATATAATGATTACTCCCATTGGCTTAGTGTTATCTCCTTTCCAACTCCATATAAAGTTCTTTAATCGAGTTTAGTCTTTTTCTTGGAGACATATGTGCTACCGAACTATCCGAAGGAGTCAATCTCAAGGATAAAAGAGTCGACTCTAGTATGCTGGAGAAGACTGGCATGCAGTGGAGTTGACCCCAAGCAAGGGGACAGCATAATGGCTAGTTTCTTCATCTTTATAGTGTGCTTATTTTATTTGCTTTTCATACTTATCTTGTATCATTTTAATTCTTGTATTACTTATCATAATTATTTAATTAATTTATGAATCTATTTATTATTATTTTTAGAGATTATAGGATGTCTACTTCTAGAGCATGGAGCTATCCTAGTCGAGGACAGAGCTCTCAATAAGAGAGCTCTCATGGGGCCAACTCATATGGTTCTGCGGCACCCACACCACATGGTAAACTCTAACACTTAAGAAATTCTTAAGTTATTTTATCCTCTATTATCTAATATAATATTTTTATAATATTTTGCTAATTTCAAGTTCGAACGACATGAGGTCACCATTGACCCCATAGTCACACAGAGTAGTGGCCAGCTTTCAACTGCAGCACCATGATAGAGGATCTGCCTGTCTCACGGTATCTCCGATGCAGCTGGATGATAGAGAGCTTATCCACGTTCAAAGCCACACGTAAGTATTAAATTTTTGAGAAATATGTTTAAAGTTTAGTCATTTTAGAATCAATGTTTATTATTCAAAATCAATTTTACAGGACATTTAGGGAACCTAGAATGTCCTGTGTGGTTACTGGGATCATCCGATGATTGATGTCGAGATCAGTAAATGAGTTCTCTAATTGACCATCAGAGGCTTGTGACACAGCTTAAGAGATGTTCCTGATAAGTCAAAAATATTTGATTTTTAAATTCATGATATATTTATATTCTAATGATTAATATATGCTTACTTTTAATTACAGGAGTACTACTGATTCACTACAAGAAAATAACCTTTTTACAACAAAATTATTTATGATAAAATTATTTTCATCCCCAACAATATTATTTACGATGATAAAATATTCATCATAAATAATTTATTATTTACGATGAAAATAATTTTTCATCATAAATAATCGCATATCAGCGATGAAAAAATTTTTCATCGTAAATAATTATTATTTACGATGAATATTTTTATCATAAATAATATGTCATTTATTTAATTTAAATTTTTAAATATTAACGATGAAAATATTTTTATCGTAAATAATTAAGTATTTATGATGAAAATTTTTTTTCATCACTAATAAATTTATTTGCAACATAAATATTATCATCGTCAATATTTAGAAAAAAAATAAGAAATTTAAAAAAATTTAAAAATTACTAATTTTTTATGATAAAATGTTTTCATCATAAATAATTGAATATTTATGATGAAAAAAATTTTATCATAAATATTTAATTATTTACGATGAAAATATTTCATCATCAA
>KE504872.1:567607-581206 GCA_000441515.1 Elaeis oleifera
ATTTGGCCACTCCAAGCCTCCCACCTGATTGGGACCGTTGAGGATGGAAAAATAGAGGAAAAACTCAGAGAAAATGAAGGAAAACAAGGAAAACAAAGGAAAATTGAAAAAAATGAGAGGTAAGACCTAGATTGTCATTTTTTCCTTTTTTTCTTTTCTTTTTCTTTTATCATTTTCAGAGATCTATGGGAAAGGAGAGCACTTCGAGAGATTATTTAGAGGGATTTTCAAGATTTCGATTGGGTTGTTTCCTTCAAGTAAATGGGATTCTGTCTGAGTTGTAGCGGTGTGAGTTGGTTCCTTGAGGTTTTGAGAGCTTAATCTTGGTAGAAGCATGATATTTGTAGGGTTGGGATCTTTGATCGAAAGGATTCTTCTTTGGTTATAAAATTTTCATGCTGTGTTCCACTATAATTTTTTTAAACTATGTAGGGATTTTGGATATATCCGATCCGACCCGACTTGATCCATTCTTGGAGTCCTATTCGATCCGATCCAACCCAAGATAGGTACAGGTCAGGCACGGATATGAATTTTTTTCTAACGGGACGGATATGGGTATCGATTGATCGGACCCATACCTGATCTATTGACACCCCTACGGTCAGGCCCACAAATTAGTTTGGCCCGCTGGCATTGCGCCGCGAGTAGGCAGGCGGGTTCCGCTAGGGTGGCCTCTTCCCAACCCAAGAGGGCTCGGCCTCCTGAATTGGATGTGGGTTGGGCACCTATGAATCTCATTGGGCAGAATTCGGATATCAGTGGGTCCAAAAAAGGGTCTACCAAGCCTAATAAGGCTAAAGGCAAGGCTCTGATCCTCCCAGAGACCCGCATGGAGTCGACAGATGGTGGTAGAGGCCTTGGGATCTTCCTTTCTTAGCCACGACCTCGAGGGAGGAGGGGAGGACCTTGGTCCAACAAGAGGAGGCGGCATCTAATCTGGGGCCCCCAACTAAGGTGGAGCTTTCGAAACAGAGGATTGGGCCTATGCATATGGATGTGGTGGAGGAAGCTTGGTCCAAGACCATGAGGATGCTGTTGTCTGACTAAGACAGGCTATCTAGGAGGAGGGAGAGAGTCCGTCTGCGATGGACCTGACCGTAGTTGGATTGGAGGGGATGCATATGCTAAGGGGGGTTCTGGTGCAGACTCCCTTCCACTAGCTATACGATGAGGATACTAATCAAGACAGGGAAGCCCTCTTTCTGGTTGACCTTCAGTAGATTAATCCAACAACATTGCCCTAACATGTGTCCTGCTCGATACCCAGCTCTTTGGGGTGAGTCTTGCATGAGCCAGATGGTGGATTCCAACGGCATGGAGCACTTACACTATGGAGTCCAAAGGCCTATCGAGAGAGATCCTAGTGATGTGGAGGTATGGTTCGATCAAGGTGGATACATTTTATAGATGTGAGTAGCAGGTGGCTTAGTCATCTCTGAGTAGACTGGAAGACCTTGGCTTTTGTTCAGGGTTTACACGAGCATTGAGTATAGGGAGCAGAGATAGTTGTAGTCCAAGATCTTCAAGATGATGTCCCAAGGCCTACCCTCTCTTATCACTGAAGATTTCAACTATATTGTGGGGCCCCACTAGAAGATAGGTGGTAGGCAGTATGTGGACAGCATTGACTCTAGAAAGTTTAAGGAGTTCATTGACGATGCAAACCTGATTGATCTTGGCTGCTTTTTGTACCAAATTCACTTGGTGTAACAATCGAGAGGGGATGGCTAGGGTTTGGGAGAGGCTTGATCAAACTATTGCCACCGCTGACAAGCTCCAGCACTTTTTTAGGCATCAAATCTAGCATCTTTCAAGGATCGCATCAGATCACTATTCGATTCTCATCACCACTAATGGCTAGCTCATGATGAGGGCCCGTTCAAATTTGAGAAGTTCTGAACTTTCTATCTGAGGTTGTGACATCTGATTAAAGAGGTTTAAAGGATACTGATTCATAGGGATGCACGGTATCAGATGTCTAAGAGACTGGACTTTCTATCCGAGGTCATGACATCTAATTAGAGTGGTGGATGATAGTAAGAAGATCATGGGATAGATCTTTCAATTCTTCAGATCTCGATGGATGGTGCCTCTGGGCAATCGAGGACACCCCCTTCCCAGGGTTCCGACTAGTGCTCCATATCTTCGATTAGGAGAATAAGGCTTTAACTCATTCGGTGTCTGCTAAAAAGGTGTGGGGGCTCCTTTGGTCCCTTAGAGAGGATAAGGCCCCTAGGTCGGATGGGTTTTGCCCTTGTTTTCTTGGTACTAGCCTATCGTCCAGGGTGAGGTGGTGGAGGCTGTGCAAATGATCTCTGACTCCAAAGATATCCTGAAGGAGTGGCAGAAACTTTAATCACCCCCATGCCAATGCATCCGAATGTGTCTACTCTGGGGCACTTCAGGCCAATCAATTTTGCATCACTCTCTACAAAGTATGTGCTAGGATTTGGTTAGGAGGTTGAAGCCGAGTATCCTTTGTCAGATCACTTCTGAGCAGGATACTTTTATGAGTGGCCGGTCCATCATCAACAATATCTTGATCGCTCAGGAGTTTATGCATAATTTGCTGTGTGCCCCAAGCTGTCAAAGTCTTATGTCGATCAAGATGGAGATGGAGTAGGCATATGACCGGTTGAGCTAGTGCTTCTTACGGTAGACACTTTAGGAGCTCAACTTTTAGGATAGATGGATTAATTGGATTATGGACTATGTAGAGCATCCGAGTTTTGCCATTCTGATCAACAGTGCCCCGATGGAGTTCTTTCACTCGATGGTTGGACTACGTCAAGATTGCCCTTTGTCCCCTTACATGTTCATCTTATGTGCTGATACTCTATCTCAAACATTAAAGGCAGCGGCTTAGAGGTCGAAGCTGGAGCCCTACTGGCTCGTCCTTGAGGTCCAACCTCTCTCACATTTGGCAGATGACTGCCTTTTGATTGGCTAGGCATTGGTTCAAAATGCAAGGTATTTTGCATCTATCGTCGAGGCCTACTGTTGGAGCTCTGAGCAGTGGGTGAATCTATAGAAGTCCACAATCATCTTTAATCCTAAGATGAAGATCCAAGTGAAGTAAATGATTCGAGAGAGGTTGGGGATCCTAGAGCAAATTGAGGCCCTGATCTATCTGAGGGTCCCTATCACTAGCCGACATCTTCGGAGAGCTGACTGTAGGCCCATGAAGCAGTGGGTCTAGGATCATCTCGATGGCTGGCAAGCCAACTCTCTCTCCATGATGGGCAAGATGACACTTGTGAGATCGGTCCTATTTTTTATACCAGTCTATCTCTTAGCAAATACGATTGTGTCGAGTTCTTATCTCAGGTGGTTGGAGCAGTTATTCCAAAATTTCTTGTGGGGCTCTAGGCATGATAGTCATGGGCTCCATTTGTTATCCTAAAAGGTGGTCTGCTAGCCTGTAGAGGATGGAGGTCTTAAGATTCAATCTCTTTTCATTAAGAGGGAGATTTCGATCATCAGGCATGCTTCCAGACTTCTCATCCAGTTGGATTCTTTGTGGAGTAGGATGATGACAGCTCGATATGGGCCATGGAGTCAAAGATCTAATGTTCGAGCTCCTCAAGGCTGCTCTTTCATCTAGAAAGAGATTTGTACTCATGCCCCAGTAGTTTCGACCCAGGTCAGATGGTTAACTGGGGATGGAACGTCGGTGGGTGTCAGTCAAGATGTTTAGATTTCTAGCTTGCCTCTCATCCAGTAGCCCATTTATGTCAGTACAGATGTGGATGACCAGCTACGAGTCTGTGACCTACTCACTACCGATGGTAGGGTTGGAGAGTACAGGATGTCTCCCATCTCTTCAACGGCCCACTTATAGATTGAATTCTTCCATCCCGATTTCTATCCATCGCAATCAGGACTTGAGGGTGTGGGGCCATTTTGCTGCCCAAGAGCTCCCACGAGGGATCTTTCTATGATATACAGGCCTGCGGCAAGTACAAAGATTGAGGTAGCTTGGATCTGGGGAGTGGTTGCTCATCTTAAGGTAAGGCTCTTCCATTGGAAGGTTATCTGGGATTGACTTCCGATGCACACTCCATTTAGGGATAAGGGAACGGAGCTTGCGATCTCCTATCTAATTGACGGGCTGGAGGATGAGTCGATGGAGCATGCCCTCCTGCGTTGTCTGAGAGTGAAGCTGATCTTAAAGAGGGTGGGTGGTCAGTCGTAGGAGGTGAGCACTAGTCCTTGGCTAACCCATTTTTTAGATGCAATCCACCAGAGTTTGTTGAGGGGTCGACCAGTGCCTGAGGGGAAGAATGGTGTATGTCACCTACCAAATCTGGCTCTCTAGGAATAGCTTGATCTTCGAACTAAAAGGGGTACTCGCTCATCGGGTGTTAGAGAGAGCCTTTTGTTTGGTTGTCGAGTACAGAGGCTTGGACATTGTTGGTCCCTCCCTTGATGTCTCCAATTCCTGGGGCTCCGGTACTGCTCCTGCAATAATCTGAAGGATTATTTGTATTTGCTGGGGCTATCTCCTTTGGGGTATCTCAAGGTAATTTTAATGTTAGCATCAAAGATGGTAGGGTGGTGCCAGCTTTGTCATCCAAAGGTCGAACGCTAGATTGCTGGCGGTCAAAGGATCACATCTTTTTGAGCCTTCTGTATGGGATGCGGAGCTTCATGCCACTTGGGTTAGTATTGTCTGTGCTAGAGAGGATGAGAGGATCATCATTGAGGATGACTCTGCCACCATGATAGGCTGGATTCGGAGTGACGTAACACATCTAGATGCCCACCCGCTCCTTCATGACATTTGGATCTGCCTTCGAAACTTTACGATGGTTTCTGCTCAACATGTCTTTCAGAAGGTGAACAGCCCCACTAATTGGATCATCTCCTATGTGGCTAAGCATACTGATGACTAGATCTAGCATCAGGATCTGACTTGCCAATGAGCCTTGCAGAATATTTTATTATTGACCTTTTAGGATGCACTCATGCTAAATCGGTATGAGCATCTATTTGTATCAAAAAAATTACAATTCTTCACATCAACCCAGCCCATTTGCAATACAAACAGAGAGCATGACAGCAAAAATGATTAAAACTATAAATGTACTTCTATCACCAGTGCACAATATAGTTCACCAAGGAGCAAGTTTGCTCAAAAAAAATATACCTAGCCACAAGTATATTTATTAGTGCAATATCACCTGGAATAGATGCATGATAAAGTGGAACTAGAAAAAAAGGGCAACGAGAATAAAGCTATCAAAATTTTTGAAACTACCATAGAAGACTATATTTTTCCTGAAAATTTAGAAATGGTAGGATGTAGTTGAATCTAGGGTAATGCCTTACACCATGAATGAAATGGGTTAGAGGAGAAAATATGTTGAATAAATAGCAAACTACCTACATATGCATAGAAGAATAGAGAGATAATGAAAGTGCATAAGAATAACCCAGGATGGGCATTGTTGTGGAGATTATCCACTATCCAAATCGACCTTCCTCTCCTTGAATCATGATCCAACACTCAACAATGACTCGACATGATCACCTTAGATGTCGGAGAGAGAAATCTAAAAAATTAAGATGGAGCAACTTTATGTCATCAGTTTCTATTCCGCTACTGACTCGGAAGATTATTGACCATAAGATTTTACCAATGATAAGAAATGAGGTCCCACGATCGACACAGAAAGAAAGATAACACCTTAGAGTCTCGAGCATGGGTACCGATGCATCTGAGGTAGAACCATGATTTTGTATCGACCTCAAGCCACCAACCTATGAGGGTGATTCATTGCAATCTCCCAATGACTTCTAGAACATGGATAAAATCTATAACTGACATCCACAACTAATAACTCTAATTTGCAGGTTAGTGGGTGAATTCTCTATCCTAACGACCTATCATATCAAAGCCTAATAACCTAAGAAACTAAGGTCTAACAACCTAGCAGATTTAGGTATAACAGTCTAAAACTCCGTCTCTACATAAAAAAGTAACAAGAAGACCCTCCAGATAAGTTCTACTTCAGAGAAAGAACAACCCACATTCTTTCTCTCCCTCCCTCTTTTCTCTATTATTCTCAAGCTTCGATTGACTTAAGCATCAAAATTTTTACTAAAGAATCTTTGATGAGAGTGGACTTATCCTGCAGGTTCTTCTTGGTGCTCTAGTCCTCGAATTAAAGTCGAGCTTCTGATTCAGAAGGAATCCGACCCCAACCATGCTCATCTCGGATCGAAGTCTTACAGCAAAAAACATCCTAGAAATACACACTTAAAGTGTGATATAACTATTGATGCTTAAAGTGTGATATAACTATTGATTACTAATGAGAGTCAAGGAACATACAATGTATAAGAACCCAATCCGTTGATTTTTTAAAATTTTCACACAAATTTTAAAGCATGCAAAAAGGAATAGAGTTCATGTGCTGTGCATAAGAGAGAGGGAAGGAAGACTCCTGACTTTGTGAGCAAATCTCTTCACCTGAGGCTTCATCATAGTTCTATTTCACTTGGGCTATGGCTACTCCTTGGTCGTTGGCCTCTTTTGGTTCTGCATATGTTATTTTATCAATGTCAGGATGTCCCAAAGATTGAATCTAGGACTACCTACTTGCTTCAAAGATCATTGACATGGCCATTTTGCAATTGCAAAATCATGATCATCCCCTGGGTCAGGCTAGAACTTCTAAGAGCCTTGCTCACGTCAAGGGATAGGGACCACTGTACATCTTCCTATAACGAATGGGAGTCTTCTTTTTTTCATTTTCGATTGGAAAAAGAGGATTCTAGGATTTTCAAAGTTTGATTAAACCTCTAGATTTTATCTATAAAAGGATACTTTTCTCCTCCCTTAGACCCCATCATCGATTCCTTAAAAATCACCATCAATCTCCTAAGTTATTCTTCCCTTTGAGTTTCCTTAGTTCTTGTCAGAAAAGATCGCTAGTTCTTTCCCTTTCGATGCCACCAGATCAAGATAACAATCATCCTTTTTCTCCTCTCTCTTTCTAAATTTCACCAACCACTGTCGTATAATTTTCGACTAGTGAGCCACCTATTTGAGTTTGAAACAGAGCTCCTCTGTACTCAGCCTTTTCTTTTATTTTGGATTTTTACCAACTCCCATCGGCCATAGCCACCGATGGGATCTTCTCCTTGCTATCGCTGAGTGCTGCCATTGACCACCGGCTCCTTATCTTGCTATTGCCCTATTAAGGAGGAGGGGGAAGAAGCTCCCTATTTTAAAAAGAATGGGAGAGAGAGAGTTATCTCTCTTCTCTCTTCTCTTATTGCCTTCTATCTCTCTCTCTCTTCTTTCTTTCTCTCTTTCTCTCCCTTAGCTTTCTCTATTCTCTCTCTTCTCCTTTCTCCCTCTACATGGTGAGAGAGGATTGGGTGAAGGGAGATTCACAAGTTGGTATTGAACCCATGGTGACCCAAATAGAAGGTCCAGAACCAATATGGGTCTCCATGTTGATTTTGTGGAACAGTCATTATTGGTAATGTTTATTTTAAATATGTTGAATTCTTGCTTCTTAATCTATTGGTCGAGTCATTTGGATTTGATCCATTCAGATTGTCAGGTATCATTATCCAAACAATTGTGTCCTTCCTGTCTCATCATTTTTCCATCATGACCATGACCGCTTTATGGTTTCTTTCGGTTATCGATTTTGATTATATATGATGCAATCAATTGAACAAGGATATTGAGCAAGGGTATTAACGCTCTATCCCTAAATCAAGGTAGGTCCTAAATACTTATTGCTTAATTAGTCATGATTCATATAGAATTGAGAAATTTGAGATTAAAAGCAATTCGAATGTTAGAGATTTAAAATATAGAATTTAATGATAATTATTTTTTATGCTGATAGTTGATCGAGGGTATGTTGGAATTATATCCTCAATTTGACATGCTAGTCGTGGACAGATAAAGTCTATTCCAAAGTTTGTCATCAATAGAGGTAAGAATTTCTGAACATTTATCATGTATGTATATAAATTATATTGTACATTGATGATTTGATTTATATAATTTTGATAGTTACATACTATATACTTATTTGTTAAGTATATGTATAATTTATACGAATTTATATATAATATATCAGTAATCCTAACTTGGATGGATTTTGATAATCATATGCATCGAATCTTGTAAAAGAGTGTGATCTTAAATTATAATACTTAACAAACATGTAATTGAGTTGTATGACTAAATATGGGGATATAATGCTATGGGTTAGCCACTTTATTGATGTCTTATCATGAAATTGAAACATGACCATGGTAGTTTAGAGTCGAGCATTTATGATCATCTAAGCTAGTCACTTTATTAGTATCCTGTCATGGGCTGGAAACGTGACCATAGTAGTTCAGGGTCAAGCACTTACAATCCTTTGGATTAGCCACTTTATTAGTATCCTGCCACGAACTTGAAACATATTGTGATAGTTCAAAGTTAAGCATATATGGTCTTTTGGACTAGTTACTTTCTTGTTGTCCCACCATAGGCCTGAAATATGGTTGTAGGAGTCTACAAGACTGCTACTTTATTATCTTATTATGGATGAACATGGTAGTTCACAAGACAAGTCATTTTTATTACTCTATCATGGGCTAAAACTTAATATGATGGTCTAAAGCCAAGCACCTTAATATAATCGGATCCGAGGTATATTATTTAAGATAATTGTATAATATGACTCATTATACAAAATGATATATTTGCGATGTCTATTTTATGAATCATGGTATTTTTTAGCATGTGATTTATATAAGTAACAATTACTATTAGTTTCTTATTTATTATTATTATATTGATGTTAGTGTGTGAAAATTCTTAGTGGGTTGTAAAATCCACAATCCTCTTCTTTTTTTTTAGAATTACAGGATGTCTATGTTTAGCTAAGGTTGGCATTATGATTTGAAAAGATTGATAGATAAAACATTAGCAATATCGATTTAATGACCCAGTCTTATACATTGTACAAGGTTTGATATTTGTTAATATAGAAGATTTATTATGAATTGAGATTAATAATGTTCATGAGATGTTGATGAAGGATCGGATTACATACCGAATCGATTGAACATAGAAGCAGCAGAATTTAAAATTAAAATTGATCCGACATTTGATACATAGATCTAAATTAGAAAATTAAAGCAAAAATCAACGTACAATAAAGGATGAGAAAATCTCATTATCACCTTATGTGGATAGATGAACACCACAATCCGATTATCATGGATCTGAGGAGATTCACTGTTGAGTTGCACACCTGTCCGACCTCTACAGGTATCCATCGGGATCAACTTTGGATCATCCTTCCTTTGGTAGAATCATCTTCTCCAAGGCGATCTGCCACCCTTCTGGATCCTAGATTAATACTTGATCTTCTTCTTGCGATCTCAATGATTGAGATCTCCCTTTCTTCTTTTCTTACCACAAATCGAGACTTGCCTAATAGCCTTAGGCATGTGGAGAGAGGACGCCCAACACTTTGGGCATTGGATAGAGAGGAGAGGGAGAGGAGGCCTAGACACAGGGAGAGGAGATCAGAAAAATCAGATTTTTCATTCAATTGCAAACCCTAAAAGGCTACTAATAAATAGACCCCTTGATTTGAATTCAAATTCAAATCTAATCAGGATTAAATGGTTGGTTATTATCACATAATAACTCCTTCCATTTAATCTAATTTTTTCTAAGAAATCAGACCTGATAGGAAAGGCTCATGCCCAAAATGGAAAGCAAAGGGGCGCCAAGGGCCCTTGGCACCCCATCTATCCTTCTCATGCATGCAAAAGAGAGAGCGCACGCACTCTCTCTCTCCATGAAAAAAATCAAAGAGGGGTGCGCGCCCCTCTCATTCCCCACATGCCTTCTAAAGGGCATGTACATTGAAACTTGCTAAAAGAAGAGGGGGTGTGCGCCCCCTCAGGATCTCATCCAGAGATGGCATGCACCCCACTCTTCCTTCTAAAGATTCTGTGCCAAGAAGGGAAAGTCAATGAGAGAAAATAGGCATCCAATTAGGTGCTCTTCTAAGTTCAAATCAAAATAGATTCAGATCAGGAATAAGGCTATTGAATTGATTTGATTTAAATCTAATCCAATAAGGAATCAAAGTCAGAGAAGAATTGAGTTTAACTATGTGCTAGAATAGTGCACTTAAACCCAATAGGATTTGACCAAATCCTAATCCAATTATGGCTTCACAAGTCCAATTAGTCAATTCAAGATTAAATCTCTTATTATGTGATCCCATAAGTTCAATTCTGTCTGGTAGTGAGAATACCATGATCTCCATCATAATATCATTGAAACTTCTTTCAATGAATTGAAACAATTTCAACTCACACTCATCAAAGATGATTAATCCAGAATGATTTTAGTAAGCTCTCACAATCTATCAATGACATCTAGTAATATGTAGTGGCAAGTCAGTAGAACTAAAAAGATGAACCTCTAGGTGCAGTTACTGCATGATTCGATTCTTCTATCATGAGTCACAATAGGATATAGATCGAAGATAACTCATCAAACCTCATCCGTATCATATGTTAGAATCAAGCAATTCGAGTCCAATATGAAACCTTATGGAAATATCTTTCGATCATTCACACTACTATGGTCATGGGCTTTAGGACTCAATCTCATGATCTATATAAGACTACTCCTCTTCTATCGAGGTTAATAGATCCTATCCTGGTTAATCTAATTTCTACAATGAACATACTGCAGCTAACATACATCTCAAGGCTTTATATGGCTAAAAGATCAAGTTATGGTATAGTTAAACTACAGCACCCTCAAGCTGAACAACCGATGCACCTCAGATCAGAGAACAAAATACACTACTGTAGCTATGAGTATGTCACTGACGAGAAGGTAAATATCTTTGTGACTACTCGAGATTAATCATGCTCAGTACCCTTATTTCTAACAAGTATTTGTATTTTCACTTCGGTATCTCCACATCGTAGATTCAAGATTTATCTATCCGAAGAAAGTGATCATGCACCAATCTTTTCAAAACAATCACCATCTCCATGATGACCCTACGATCGAAAGTAAATTATGAGTTAACCAATGATAACACATGTCTCAAATTCTCAACTCTTAAGAATATGTGTTATTATACCTATTAACTCAATGGACGATTCACAGACACAATAAACTCAGATGTAAATAGATAAAAACTTAAATTTATTAATATAAAAGTTAATAATATAAATTATATCTTTAAAAAATTATAAATATTGATCAATCTAGCTTTTAGGGTATACATTTAACAAACTCTCACTTGCACTAAAGTCAATTGGCTACAAATCTAAGTTTCATCTTCTCAAGGTAGGCTTCGATCTTTTGATGGCTCAATTACTTCATCAGTGGATCAGCCATATTGTCTATGGAGTCGACTCTCTTCACCCTAATATATCCCTTCTTGTGGTAATCACAGATGAGGTGGAACCCTTGCTCGATATGCTTGAATTTCTGATGAGATCTCAACTCCTTAACAAGGGCTATGGCACCATTGTTGTCACAATAGAGTGGAATAATATCTGATAGCATCATATCCAGTTCAGCAATAAATTTTTGTACCAAATACCTCCTTCATAGCTTCCAATGTGGCGATGTACTCTGCTTCCATAGTGAAATCTACAATAACAGTCTGCTTGAAATTTTTTTAGCTCACAGCACCACCATTGCACAAAAAATACTATCTGACATCGACTTTCGATCATCAATATCAGAAATAAAGTCAAGTCAGTATATCTCTGCACCCTTAATTCTCCATTTCAAAGATCAAAATATATCCTTAGTCCTTCTCAAGTACTTAAGGATACATATTACAGAAGTTCAGTATTTTTCTTTAGATTTGACTGATATCTGCTTGTGACATGCACAATATGAGCAATATCAAGTCGTGTACAAAGCATGGTATACATGAGGCTTTCTATTGCCGAAGCATAAGGGATCTGACTCATGCGTTCCATCTCTTCTAGTGTGTTGGGATACATTTTCTTAAAGAGATGGATACCATATCTAAAGGATACAAATCTACTCTTGGAGTTCTCCATACTGAACCTCTTCAGCACCTCCTCAATGTACATCTTCTGTGATAATCCGAATATCCTTCTAAATCTATCTCTATAGACCTTAATCCCTAAAATAAAGGATGCCTCTCCTAGATTTTCATGAAAATTTATCAGACAACTAAACTTTGACCAAGGTTAACATGGGAATATCATTTCAATCAGGAGAATGTCATTCACATACAATACGAGAAAAGTGATAGCACTCCTACTGATCTTTTAAATACACATGGTTCCTCATCGTTCTTGATGAAATCAAACGATTTAATTACATTATTAAATATATATTTCAACTTCGAGATACTTGCTTGAGTCTATAAATGAATCTTTGCAGTTTACAAACCTTGTGATCACCATCACTAGAAGTGAAACCAAGCGACTGTTTCATATAGATATCTTTCTCAAGATATCCATTTAGAAACACTATTTTCACATCTATGCTGTATTTTGTAATCAAAATATGCTGCAACAGTAAGCAATGTGTGGATGGACTTAAGCATAACCATAGATGAGAAGGTATCTTAATAGTCAATACCTTCGCACTGACTAAACTATTTCGCTATGAGCCTAGCTTTAAAAATCTCTACCTTTCCATCTATACCAATATTTCTCTTGTAGATCTATTTACTATGAGAAAATCGCTACGGTTTCATACGTATAGTTTAAAATTTTTCTAGATATCTATACAGTGAAAATAAATAAATTAAATAATTTTAATTATTTACATATCAGATCAGATCTGAAAATCATAGTAAGGATCTTGATACAAATATGTAACCATGATCTAAAATTTGAAATAGAAAAATAAAATATTAGAAAAAATAAACTAAGATCAGATCTCCATACCTCAAATCTTGCGGATGTCCCGAGTTCTAATCATAGCCGCGCACGTGCCCAGCCTCTGTTGGTATCTACACAGAGATGTCTGATCAAAGTATCAAGATCATTGGTGTGCTAGCACCTTACAGATTTTGCTCCTCATCTTTGAATCTAGATCTCTTCTTCTAGATCTTGAAGAAAGAGATCGCTGCGCGAACTCTTTCGTACAGATCCGACAGAATCTGAACCAGATTATCATGAAAAAAAGAAGAATCCTTCTTCTTCTCTCTCTTTTCTCATCTTAGATTTGATCTCTATCAGATCTGGGCATGGATGAAGTAGAGAAGGAGAGGAAGAGGGTTGGGATGTAAGAATAAAGAAGGTTGGCGTAAGAAAGAAGATTCTCTACATCTTACATGCACCCTCTCTCCCTCTTCTTATTTTTGTCACACCAACCGAATCTCTCACACCCCAAAACCTTTCTTAACACCTTAATAGATCAAATTATATTTGATCTTGGGCGTCCAAAACAAATCAAAGGGTAGAAAGGGCTTTGAGATAAAGTTATTGTAAGAAAGAAACCTCTTCTCACAAATAGCTCATGTCCCAACTCTCTTAAATTTTTTTGTCACACAAAAAATATTCATGCCCTAATCTAATAGATTTCTATCTTATTTG
>KE504872.1:609526-653468 GCA_000441515.1 Elaeis oleifera
CGGCCCAGGCCCAGGCGCGCTCAAGCAGGCGCGGCCCAATCCCACGTGCGGGCCGGCCTAGCCCAGCGCACCATGCTGGGAGCCCAAATCCCGGTCCACCGTGGATCGGGAGGTCCATGGCGGACGGCGTGGACCACGTGGGCGTTTCCCATGCGTTTCTCACAGTCCACGGCATTATTTCGTGGATTGAAGCGCGATCGGATGGCGTGGGTTGATCTAGGTCTCAATCCGACGGTCCGTGGCCTTAATTGGGCTTAATTAGGACTCTTAAACCTAATCAAACTCAGGTTTTAGCCCTTTAAAAAGGCTGATAGCGAACAGAAGGCCGGTGTGGCTCGGTTTTACACCGTAGAGGACCCGTGAAAACTCGTAGAAGAGAGAGAAGGGCTGAGACGTTGAGAGAAGGAGCAAGGCTCCTGGACAGCGGACAGCGGTCACTTCAGGGGTTCAAGGGAGTCTTCCAAGAGAGAGAGCTTTTGTAAAGGAGAACTTTCTGTGAAGGAGAAATTGGGTGTATGAAGGTTGAGGGTGAGATCTCCTCTTGTAAAATTTCTTTTCATAGTGAAGTTTGCATGTCTCGTGGAGGCGAGCCCTTTTATGGCTAATCTACGTATTTTGATTATTTTTGTTTTATTTCTTCTTTCTTCCTGCTGTATCGCGCAGTATCGAAAAGATCTTGGGAGGTGGTGTTCTGGCCAGACATGCACCAACAATTCTCTTAGATTCAATGAAGTTTAGTTTAGTTTGGAGTCTTTATATGGATTTTGCAGGAGTTTTCAATTGCATTGGCTCCTTTCATATTGTTCCTTTAGATGCCTTGAAGACATATTTACTTAAGCACCTCATAAGTTTGAAGCATGGTGTTGTATTTGGTGCTGCCTCAGTGACAGGGAATAAGAAATTTTTCATTTCCGTGGCTGAACCTCAATATTTGAACTGACCTGAAGAAGTTGATCAAGTATTAACATGTCTTGATGAAAGTGTGGCTGGATATTGGAAATTGGTTTCATCTTTTGAAATGATTTGCTTTTGATCCCCAAGCTTGCCCAGGAGCCTATGCCATTTCATTAATTCATCAAAAATTCATCTCAGGTTGCTGTTCAAACATTGTGTAATCTTTCCAATAACATGTTCAAATAGTAGCCTCTTGTGGTAGGTTTGCCAGCTGTTATGCTTGGCAGTTCCTTCTTTGTTTTGTGTTCTGTCATCATCGGAAGAATGATGAACTTCATTATCGGTATTATACTATTACTGAAGGTCTGTTAATTAATTATCTTGTCGACATTTTGAGCTTGCAGAATTCTTTTGTCAGTTTTCTTTACCAGATAAGATGCTCGCAATTCTTTGCTTACAAGGACATGTTTTGTGACTGAAAGTTCATAATATGATCTGATTAGTAATAATCCACAGGTTCACAGTATATGATATCCTTTTGTTGCTTTTCTCTGGAATTAATCTGTTCCTTTGATCTCCACACAGGTGAGCAAGGAGCAGGTGCAAATGAAGGCTCCAAGCAGAGCAGGAGTGAGAAAAAGAGCCGCAAGGCAATGCTGAAGCTTGGGATGAAAACTGTTACAGGTGTCAGCAGGGTTACCATTAAGAGAACCAAAAATGTAAGTAAAAATCAACTCCTTCCAGTCTAATAAATTTAAAATGGCCTTTTGCTATAAAACACATGTTCACATTCATCGGCATTGATAAACATTCAGACACATGCATGCGTTCATGCTTGATGACTTGTACCAAATTAATAATCAGTTGTACGGTGGATGAGAAGCTTGTAGCATCTGATCATATGCTGCCTGTTTTTGGACATCAGGTGAAGAAAAAAATTCTCACACGAACCATCAAATTAACCTTTAGTAGGTGAGGAAATTTTAGTATACATTTGATTAGATGCTTCTTTGAGGAGCTTCAAAGTTAATAGTATTTTACACAATTTAGTGAAACATAGTTCTCATCAATGTCACATAGAATACATTGGAATTCTGAAAAGAATTACTTAAGGACCACACAGAAGAACTCATAAGCAATATTTACCACGAGAAGAACATAAGAAAAGACATTATCATCAACGCTTGCCCCTGTAGACATTGCCATTTGTATCCCACAACAATCACTTGTTTTGCTTTTTGTCCTTAGATCTTGTTCATTATATCGAAACCTGATGTCTTCAAGAGCCCAAACTCTGAGACATATATCATATTTGGTGAGGCAAAAATAGAGGATCCAAGCTCCCGGCTGCAAACACAAGCTGCCCAGCAGTTCAGGATGCCAGACCTCAGCAATGTTATGGCAAAGCCAGATGTGTCTGCTGCTGCACCTGCTGATGAGGATGAGGAAGAAATTGATGAGACTGGAGTGGAGCCTCGTGACATTGATCTTGTTATGACACAGGCTGGTGTGACTAGAGGGAAGGCTGTTAAAGCTCTCAAGACCCACAATGGGGATATTGTCAGTGCTATAATGGAGCTCACTGCCTAATCAGTAATATCTGTTTAGACTCATTTCTTGTTAGAGTTTGCCGCATTTTTACCCGTATTGTGTTGGATAATGTGAACACTTGCGTAGCATTACATTCAGTTGGCTTGGAAATAGAGATTTTTCAAGTTGTGAGGTGGTGTCCTTGTTACGTGTCCATGAAACATTTCCATTATCACATTGTTTTCAGCTTATATCATACTTGATGGATTGTGTTTTATTGCATCACTGTCTACTAGCACCTTTGCTGCATGGAAGGTAGTGATTTAGCAATATATCTTAAGAAATGAAGTAGGGAATAATCTGAATTATCCTTATGAAACCATTTCCCACTTATAATATGGAGAAAGGAGTTAAAATTATGTAGTACTTGCTCCAGGGCTGATTCCATTCTTGATTTGAACCAGTATCCCAATTTTATTATCTTTATATATGCACCCGAAAGCTTAATATCTTAATGTCGCCTGCAGCACCTAAATTCTCTTCAGATTTCTCAGTCAGCAGCGGTTATAATAGCAAATCTTTGGAGCAAACATTTGTAAATTTCTTTATTTGGGATGTTCTTACAGTGGTGACTTTAAGTAAAGTCCGATGTATTAACCTGGGGTGTTAACCTCTGGTGTGGCAAACAAGTGCAACCACATGTGCCCCCCTCTTGCATGCCATTCCAAGTGTTTTATCTCTAGTAACCAAGCATTACCCCAGTGGTCGTACCGCTGCATCTTAAAACGGAGATTGTGGGTTTTGGGTTCAAATCTTGAGTAGCTAGCCTCGAGGTAATGGCTGCATCTCCCTCCCTTATTTACTAAAACAAAGGAAAAAAAGGGGTTAAAAAAAAAACCCCTTCTAGCTTGCCGTTCAACTGTATCATGTCTTCCCCATTGCAACTCTCTCTCTCCTCCGTCTTTGGTCACGAAAGTTAAGAATAAGCATGATTTTGAGATTTATGAGAAATTCTTTGTGCACCGCCCACAGTATGGAAATTTAACGTGGAGTGCACCATTTCATTTTATTGGATCACATAGCCATCATTTTTCAATGTGCATTTAATATCCGTAATTCTACTTTTTCGTTTGAAATTTTGAATGACAAAAATATTTTTTTAAAAATTATGATTCTTTTTAAAATTTATGATATCCCTTCATAAAAATTATGATATCTTTTTTTTCTCGAAAAAATTATGACAACTCTTCACAGAATTATGACATCTTTTCATAAAAATTATGACATTCTTCTTTCATAGAATTATGATATATTTTCATAAAATTATGATACTTCTTCACAAAAATTATGATACCTCTTTCCTTCCGAAGACAGATGTCATAATTTTTCCAAAGGACAGAGATGTCATAATTTTTTCTAAAAGGATATCATAATTTTTGTGAAAACATGTTATAACAAAAGACAAATATTTTCATCATATAAAATTTTAATAAGAAAAATAGTCTGCAAATATTAAATGTACGTTGAAAAATGATAACTATGTAGATCAATTGGACAAAACGATGCGCTCCACATCGAATTTTTTATACCGCCCATGGTGTACAAAAAATTTCTCGAGATTTATAGGTCAGTGACCGCACTCAGCTTCCCATCCACATATGGCCTGGTGATCCTCAATGATCCTCAAGACAGCTTCCTTGCTAAGATCCGCAAAATGGGCGTAAGCAATGCTCTTGTTCCGACCTTAGGGCCACCATCAAATTGATAACCTTCGTTTATTTGTCCTCATTTGCCTCCCAATATGCCCAGAAGTGTGTACCATTAATCATGCTCATCCTGAAGCCACTCAGTGGTGCAAAAACTGACGATCATATGACAGCTGTGACAATTCACAATTTTAACCAGTCCCAAGCTATTCCTGCATATTATTTCTGATGAAAATACATACTGAGGGTCCTGATACGGCCTGTCATAATAAAAGCATAGACCATGTAGGGCTTGTCATGAGCCTACATGCACAAAATGACCACCTGCTTTCCCTCCCAGAATGTGGCTGCATGCATTCCAAGACACCCAGAAGCTCAAGCGCAGAATTCAACATCAAATGCCAATACTCAGGCTCAAGGTTCGCCGTACCGATACCGGACCCGTACCGATGAAATTCTGTTTAATATCGGTACGCAGTTCGGTACGATAATGTCGGTACATTTCGGTATGGCGTACCGATACGAGACCGGTACGGTACGATACGGACGGTATGGAGCGGTACGGGACGGTATGACATTCCATGCTCAGACTTAAAGCTATAGTCGACGCCTAAAAGGTGGCCCGCTTTCATTAGATGGTGTCAGAATCTTCCAGCCTGAGACCTTCATACATAAATCTTATGACAGTTTATCAAGGCCACTAGCTTTATACTACACCAATGATTAGCTGCCTTCAGATCTGTTGACATACGTAAATGCATCATTCCCGGTACATACTCCAATAAATGATATGAAACGGCTTCAACAGTTAAAAATACTAAATAACAACAGCTATGAAGTAAACATGCCAAAAACTGACACCAGCCATATTCTTGGAAACAGCATCACAAACTGAATAAATTTCATTCCGCCAAGATGCAGCATGAATCTAAAACAAACCTTCCATGCATGATAATAACGTATCTATATCACCATATTCTTGGAAACAGTATCACAAACTGAATAAATTTCATTTCACCGCAATGAAGCGCAAGATGCAGCATGAGTCCAAGACAAACCTACCATGCATGACGATCAAATATCTACATTTCCTTCATTTAAAGCTCCAGTGGAGATGGGATGATCCAAGAAAAATCTATCATGAAGAAATGAACCATGACATATTAACCTTAATAAATATCAAGGCATGTTCATACAACTTAGCACTGTATAAAAATCCACCAGGAATGGCACTTAAATAAACAATAAATGCATTTATTTACTATCTGGATAACACCGGTTGAGAAGCTCAAGGAGGAGAACAGCAGCAGAGTCCTTTGCCTTCTTCACGCTTGGCATAGGCTCCCCAATGCACTCATCAGTCCAGCCACGATCTGACGTATTTACACGGACTGCATAGACAAATCTTTTGGCATGAGCAGGGCCACCTTCATAAACACATCGATATTGGGGCATTGGCCACTGCCTTCTTAAGCAGATGTCATTAAGGGTTTGCCTCGTGAAGATCTGAACACCATTCTTCTTTTCTCCATTTTTCTCTGTATCCTTCTTTGATGCATTCTCCTTTTCCTTTCCTTTTCCCTCAAGATCACAAGCGCATTTCTTGCAGCCAATTTTTGTGCCATCTTCTTTTGTGGGTTCTGAGCTACTCCCATCTGAACCCCATCGATGAAGACTTCAACTGTAGCTATGTTGCCTGTACGCGTGGCTTTGTACTCTAAGCCCTCTGCCTGTTGTTGACAACGCTCTTGGAGTTCCCTCACTGGATGCATTGGGAGAGTTTCTGGGGTGACCATTGGATGTAGCAATGGCTGGAAGACCTGGAAAATGGATGATAAAAAAAGACAATTAAATTGCAGGTGAAAAGGATGGAAAAAAAGAATCTTTCTAGAATGTTTCTCTTGAATATCATTCAAAAAAGTTTCAGATTTCCCGGTATTCTACTAATTAGTAACCCAAGGTTCCAGACATTTACTAAATGAGATATATGGGATGGAGACCAAGGCTTTCTTTTTCTTTTTAATTTTTTTGGAGAGAAAAAAAAAAAAGAACATTGGTATCTGACACAGTCCAACCATTCATCACTCATCTTCTGCACACAGGCATGCATGCAGATGCATACACATATACTTACATAGTTACATGTGCACACATACACAAACACGTAAGTATCTTTTTTTTTTGAAAAAAAAAGAGGAATAAAGAATTACCCCCAGACTATGGAAGTGTCGAGCCCGTTGTCAAGAAAATAGCACCTGCAATAGATTCAACAATGTCTCCAAGAACCTTGGGAGCCTTGCAGTCTCCAAGGCCAAATGAATTGAAGCCTGGTTTTGACAGTTCATCTTGAACATCCTTCACGAAGTCCCGTATCTATAAAAATTAAAATGTTATCCTGAGGCCAAGAACTATGGGGTGGAATATTCAAGCAATTTCATGAATTAATGCCTTTGTATGTCTGCATTAGCCAAAAACTATCAACAGAAAAAGGAAGAAAAATAGACAAACCTGTGCCTCTAGGGCACTTGATCCATGACGAAGATGCACATGCAGCTTGTGCTTGACAGCAACACGAGCAAAGTTCTCATTATTCACAGCAGCAGCTCGCAAGTCGGTCAGGCGTCCAGGAGGCAAGTCGGTGTATGTGAAGAACAGGTGCCTTGTGATCAGATGATCCAACACAGCATCTCCAACAAATTCAAGTCGCTGATAACAAGAAACACCAGATGAAGGCCTCGAAGCATGTGTAATGGCTTCCACCAGCAGGCCTCTATCTTTAAACTTAATATTCAATGCAGCTTCTAATGCATCAAAGTCAACACTCCTCATTATGCTTTCTGGTATGTTGTGTGGCTTGGGACATGGAAGCTCTTGAGGGTCAAACTCCACCTGAATCCCAATCCATCTCATTAGGTGGTTTGCAGCATTCTTCCCACCTTCAACATAATACACCCCAATCAACGCTTCAACAACATCTGCTAGGGTTTTGCTAGAGAGAACCCTATAGCAGCTGGAATCACCCTCAATCTCACCATCCTCCCGTATGTTCTCTTCATAATCATCATCATAGAAATCCTTTTGTCGCTCAGTCTCTGCAGCAGGACATTCCTCCCCAAATATGGAGGATTCTGATTCCTTTGTATCTTCATCAAAGACTGGAAGAACTCCAGGAGCAGCCCATCTGGATGGAGCAAAGCGATCGGCTTGGATATAGAACTGAAGTCGTTTATTAGTGCATATTGGTATAGCACCATGTTACTCACCATCTGTTGCCTCATTCTGGTAAGCTGACCCTCATGCTTTTGAGGATATTTAAGGAAAGAAATCTACTAACAACCCATTTCAGGTATGCATCACCCAACAGCTCTGCTCTTTCATAGCAGAAGGTCTCCTGACACGAGGCAGCAGTCAAAGCTTCCAATATCTGTGAGAAGATTGAATACTATGTCAAGTAAAATGGCAGCGATATTATTCCAGGAACAAATGGCATGGGCAAAAATAGAGTACCCTGGCAGAAGGAACAGGATAATTGATCATATCCTTGAGCTGAACAGCAAGCAGCATGCTCTCCACCCTTCTCATTATTGAAGGCAACCTCTGAGCACCACGAACAAGGGTTCCAGGAAGTGGATGAACAAGGCAGAGTTCAGGAGGCAAAAATACATAGTATGTTTTGTCCAGATTCTCTTCAGATTCACCTTCCCGTGCTACAAAAACAGAGTTATCAGGGGCACTAATAATGTCTAAAGGTGAAAGAAAAGAAGCAAAACAATAGTATACCTTCAGAATGTTCAAATCTAGGGGAAAGGAGATTCTTGCAATATGAAACACCACGTCCTCGTATAAGAGGTTGTTTCTTGTGAATCAACTCGACTCCATACCTATTAAGTGGCAAAAGATGAGCAGAAATGGACAAAACAATACACCCCATTGTTGTGCATGACGAATGAAAAGCACTTCCTTCTGCTCAAAGAACAGCAAGCTACCGTCAACAAAAATATGATGGAAGTGGTTAGACAAAGCCCTCATATTTCACATTAGACAGTAGCTAACTGATTCCTCAAAAGAAAGAAAAGCCTTTCATTACTTCAAGCACAACAATTCAGGTGTATTCTTAGATGTCCATTTCTGCCACGGACATGATTAGAAAGCCACAATATAGTAGTGAGAAATAAAGCTTTGAAAGATTGTTTTTGCAACCAAAAATGAAATATTTAGTCTTACTTCTGCCTGTAGTAATCAGCATATGAGCTGTACTCTAAAGGTCCTAGATAGCCCTCTTTCCTTGGAAATGAATTCTCTGCATTCATATCATACTGCACAGAATCAACATAGAATCTTTTTCCTGAGTGTGCAGCAGTTACGATCTTCCCAACAAGATCTTTAATGTCAATACAAGAATCTGCCATAACCAATTTCCCTTGGCTCCAATAAACACCATCCATGCACACAATGGTATCTCGATGAGGAACCAATCCAGAAGCTTTCACAACATCAAATTGCGCCACAGCCCCTCTAATTCCATATGTAGGGTGGGCTTTCTGACCAAAAGCCATGCCATGACGTAATTTTCCAAATCCATACTCCCTTCGGTCCCCACCAAGTGTTCGTTCATTAGTACCAAGATATACATCTGGCCTTGCCCTCTGAAGAGGATTTTTCCATGCGTCAGTATCTACTATCTTCTCAACCAGATCCCAGTCAATCTTTTTAACAGGATCAAGAAACTTCTCAGCCACCACAGGGACAAAGAGATATGCTTTTGCAGGATCCCATGGAGTAGTTGAGGGATCAACATCAACATCAAGCACAATACTCATAAGTCTGACATGAAAGCTCTTCACTAAAACCAGCTGCATGAACACAAGAATTAACAGTTCAATCAGAAACAAATCCCAAGGTTATAACATAAGCTCTCCTGCATAGCTGAACAAATAATCAACCTGAGTTTCTGTAATCCTTATGGGTCCCTGGAAGACGAGAGATGCCTTTGTTATCATTGTTCTAGCAACAAAGAGATCCATCGTCGTCGATAAAACCTATAAATCAAATTAAAAATGTGAGAGATGTAAGATACAATTTTAAGTGCATCTACATAAGCTAGAACAGTGATTGAACCATACCTCTGCATCCAGCTCACTGCCAAAAA
Organism: Elaeis oleifera; assembly: GCA_000441515.1. NCBI lineage: Eukaryota > Viridiplantae > Streptophyta > Magnoliopsida > Arecales > Arecaceae > Elaeis > Elaeis oleifera. The sequence goes on from KE504872.1 coordinate 618,806, forward strand.
GTACTGCAAAGTCTGAAACTTGTGTTAGGAATGGGTCCTTCGAAGTCCCAACATTAACACATTTAACAGCATACATATACAGGTGAAACATTTCAGAGTTTTGGCAGCCATCTCTCCCAGACAAAATCCATTCCCCCTATGTCAATAAATAAGCTCAAAAAGTTAAGAAGATTGCGCAATAGCCAAAAGATACATATATTATTTAACAACTGAGGGTTAAAAAGATAAAATAAGGCAAGTGTGCAGTAAAGGAGAAATGGTCCATTATAGTACATGATATGATGGTGGTCTGGCCATTGCATTAGCTGGCATCTCAACCAAACTATAAAAAGTGTGCAGCATGTACAACTAATATACATAGATACAGTCATATATGTGCACCTAAAAGCCCAATAACCTCCTTATAGCTCATCTTGAATCATATGCAGAGTGTTTTCTAAAGATAAGCAATTAGTCTATGACAATGTTTAACATTAACAGATTGTATGTCGCATGACAAACAACATAATTGGAGAATAACAAAAATGATCGATACTACAGTGACAGAATTACTAGCTCCTATTAGCACATCATGAAATATCACAATGGGCTTACACCATGGATCAGCAAACTATCTTTTATGCTGATCACAGATGAACTCATTGCTATTTTTAAGATGAACCATGGTGTTCATTATTTGCCAATGATATAGAGTTGACTGATGTGGGAAAAAGATTAGATGCATAGACAGATTTATGGAGGAAAAGGCAAGACAAAAAAACCTGTATGTTTGTGTGCGTGTGTGCACACGTCTGTGGGTGTGATTTTGCTAAAATAAAATAAGATGAGACTAGAGTCAAGACTAGCAGACAAAGTGATGATGAAGTGATACATTTTATCATCTAGGATTATTACAAACAACAGATAGAGAGAGAGAGAGAGAGAGAGAGAGAGACAGATGGAAACACACATCAATTACAGCTGATTGGTTGAAGTGGTGAGGTGCCTAGGGGATATTGTGCGATTTAGACAAACCTTGACAACTTATCAAAAAATAATAGAACAACTATAATGCATGCAATGTTATATGTAGCAGGACATTCGGAAACAAAGAGGATCAAAGAAAACAAGTTGGATGTAGTGGAAATAAGAACAACTGAGATGAATGTGCAATAAAAATAGTAAATACAAAGAGAAAAGTTACAATGGCAAAGAAGCCATGTGAACTGCACTAATTAAGGACAAAGTTGATGGTGAATTGATTATGATAGCATAGGAATGTATAATGAAAATCCAAGGAAGGTCCAATAAAATTGGCACTTTAGTCATTCTTGAGGAAGTAGGAAAAGGAGGGGAACCCCTAATGTAGGTACTCCAACAGTTAAGGCATCTATTCAAACCAAAAGGTGTCACATATGTGGTAGCGTACCCACTCAAACAGCTACCTATCCTGAAAGCAAGAAAGCTGTAGCCTGTAGACGCCTAGACAAGACTAGTTAAGCATGCACCTAGGCAACCACCTTTGGCAATCCTAGAGTAGATGGCTTGTATATTGCTAACTGCTAAGAAACGTCAACTCTCAAGTAAACTGAACTAAGCTGTAATCCAGATCAGTTAGTCAACTACATGAATCCTTTCCAACATTCTGCCCGATTTATGGCCATACTTTCTAATAGATATTGAGATATCGAGCCCTTACTACTTCAACCCAATAATTTTGGTCTATCTCTATCCCTCTTCCTTTTATATGTATCAAATCACTCTATCCTTTAGCCTATGTTGTACATGTCCAAACCATCTAAATCACCCTTCTCTCTACCTATGCTTTTTATGAATGACTTCATTTTCTACTCTATCATTTCTCATATTGCAACAAATTCAACTCAGCATTTTCATTCTTACTACACTCATCTTGTGCACATATTGGTTTCTAACTGCCCAGCATTCTACACCACAGAGCAAAACTGGTCATATGGCTATCTTATAAATTTTTTCTTCAACTTGACAGATATCCTACGATCACATAATATCCTACTTGCACTTCTCCATTTCATCCAACATGTTTTAATCCTATAGATAACACCTCTTTGATCTCTCATTCTTAGAATAATCAATCCCAAACACCAAAATGATCAATCATCCTCTAACTTCACCCCATTTTATTTCTAATTTGCCTAAATCTACATTCCATGTATTCCATCTTGGTCCTACTTAATTCAAACCCTTAAATTCTAGAGCACTTCTCCGTAATTCCAACTTATGATTAATCCAACCTTGGTTTATCCACTAAACCAAGAAATTCTATAACGGCCCGAATCGGCCGGTACACCCCGTATGGAGCCGGACCGGTGGGGAACCAAGTCGGTTCCGGTGTCCAAAATGGTTCTCAAAGGGAGGGAGAAGAAAGAGAGGAAAATGAGAGAAGGGGGGAGGAGAGGAAGAGACAGCCTCCGACCACCGTCGGAGGCGATCCGATGTCTTGCCGAGGTCTGTACGCACGAAGGGAAGGAGAGAGAGTGGGAGATCCTTGTCAGGCCTCCAAAGGCCGTCGGAGGCCTCCGGACGGACAAGCGTGAGCCCATGTCGAGGGGCCTGAGGGCGGCCGAGCTGGAGGAGAGCCTTCGCCCCCTTCTTCATTTTCGAAACAGGGTTCGCCCTGTTTTGGATTTTTTTTGGATTTTAACGCATGAAGTCGGCAACTAGCAATTTCACAAATTTTATTTTTTTTTATTTCAGTATCTGAATTTTTTTAAAAAAAGGGTGAAGTCGACGTTAAAAATCAAGAATAAAAATCGAAACAGGGGCGATCCCCTATTTCGTATCCGCCATCCTCTGCGGCCCTCGACGGCCCTCCGCTCCCTCCACGCTGCCTTGCCGGCCGTCGGAGAGCTCGCGGCAACGTCGCCACCCATCCGAAGGCCTCTGAGAGCCTCCGATGAGCTGGTGAGGTCTCCCACTCTTTCTCCTTCCCTCCCTCCAAGTGTACCGACACTCAACAAGATCCCAGATGGCCTCCGACTCCTCTCCCTCCCCCTTTCTCTCCCTTTCCATCTCTTCCTCTCTCTCCCCCTCTCTTCCTCTCTTTCTTCTCTCTCTCCCTTCTCTACCCTATCGATTCGCACCAGTCCGATCCAGTACAGACTCATACCAAGCCATACCACTGGCCGGCCAGCACAGGCATCGGTACCGAGTCCACAAACCTGGACTAAAACTATATCATTAATAAATAGCATGCTCTAAAAAATATCATTCTGAATATGCCTAGTAAGCTCATCCATAACTCATGCAAAAAGATAAAAATTTAGAGCGAATCCTTGACATAAACTATTATGAATGGAAACTTGCTAGTATCACCATCAATAATTCTCATACTAATAACCGCTCTATTTTATACCCTTAATCATATAAAAATATCTAATAAACACTACTTACTTTTCGAACATCCACCACAAAGACTTCTATAAGGAATTTTCATATACCTTTTCTAAATCAATAAAACCAAATAAGATCTTGTCTCTTTTCTCTATATTTCTCCATAAATCTCTGAAGAAGAAAAACAGCTTCCATAATCAACCTTTCTAACATAAAACCAAATTGGTTCCTAGTACTTTCGTGTCATACCTCAATCTATGCTCCATCACCCTTTCACAAGATTTCATAATATACCTCATGAATTTGATACCATGATAGTTAGAACAATTTTGAATAGCAATATTATTCTTATAAATTGATAAACTAACTTCATTTATTAGACATTTTCTTAGTCCTTAAAATCTTATTAAATGAATTAGTCAACCAAATTACTCCCACATCACTTGAGCACCTTTAAACCTCAATAAAAATTCTGGTAGGTCTAACCACTTTTTCCCTTTTCATCATTTTCATAGCCCCCTTTTACCTCAAATACTCTAATTCAACTTGTATACTTAACATTTTCATCCTCAAAGGAACTACCAAGGCATCATAGATCTTCCACATAACTTCCATTGAATAACTTATCAAAATAACTTCTCCACCTCTGTTTGATCTCGTCCTCAGCCAAAAAATTTTGGTGGTTTTCTCCATTCCACATTAATAGTAAATTTATGCAATATAAAAGGTTGGCATTATCAAATCTAAGAGAAGATGGTTGTGATAAATGCTTTCCACAAATAATGCTGATTACTTCTGCATAGAAGGTTTAAATTGATTAAATAAGCAAAAGAAACATGTGTCCATTCTTCAACCTATCAGTAAAATAAACTCCTTCAAACTCTATTGTAATTTCTAAAATAGGCCCATTGTAATCCCACATGTCCATGGAACAAAGTTCCTCGTTGAAACAATGGGTGAGAATGGATTTGTATTCTATTCAACACTGATCCTAATTTTTAATTATTCTTAATATGGACCTTAAAATGCTAGTCTTTGTAGACCTTCTACCCAATTAGATACTTACTTGTTCAAGCACCTCTAAGTCAAGACTAACCCATCCTAATTAGACCTTGAAAGTGCATTTCTCAATGCCAAAAGGCACCAATCAGAAAAATGCCCCTTGTTGTCAAACATTATCCTTTCCACACAATTTGCTCTTGAAAATAAACAAATTAAAAAAAAAAAGGTGTACCGCATTCTTATAACAAAATATTGGTCATATATGGCCTTATAGAAAATGTCATGGAAACATATTTTTCTGCTCAATATTTGGAAATATCTGTCCACAACGGTACTTAATCAAAGTAATTTCTACTAAACAAATATTTCTTTGTATAAATCTATTGGTCTGATAAACAAATAATCCTCCTAAAGTAATGATTTAGATGATACTTCATTGCTAATATCTGCCAGAGCCACAACAGTTACCATGAAAAAGCATTATAAATTGGAAAAGGAACTCACCCTGAGAATGTCTGCTACACCTTCAGGATAGAACTCTCTATGTCGTGCTGTTCCAGGAAGAGGATCTCCCTCGTCATTCTGCTCAACTTTTTCACTTTCATCCCCACTTCCTTGTCCGGCAAAAGCATGTCGGTGAAGGCCCCCATCTCATGTAATTTCTTACAAGCAGCCAAACAAACAGCCTGCACAATAGAAAATGATGACAGTTCATATCTTTATATGAATATAACCTATATATGTTATAACACAACCACATATTAAATAAATTACACCAAGCAAGACCTGTTGTGCAAGGCGCATGGAACTGCAAATGGGACCTTCAAGCTTTTCAAATGGAGCATTGCAAGGAAGCTGAAGCTTGCAGGAATACTCAGTCGAGCCACCTGGCCTCTCATGCCGTTCCATGATAAACTCCGGACGAAGTATTGAATATCTAATTTAAGAAAATGCAAGAGGTTTGATAATTAAAAAAGCTATAACTCTACATATATTGAAGAAAATCTAAATCAGTGGTTCCTACAGAAACAATTAGAACCTGTCGCTTGGTAGTTGAGAACAATAAAATGGATGAGTCCAACAGCAGAATTCAAGCTCACAACAGCACCAGTTGATTCCACCTGGTACATGGAACCGGTTGATGTATCGGCTGTAGCTAACCTTGGAGTACCCTTAAGATGACTGAGATCAGTTCGTTCTATGGCTTCTTTTCTCAACGTTTCTTCACTATTGCGAGCATTCCTCAAAAATGTTTCATGTGACACATTCCCCCTGGCGTAAAGTTAATAAAGGTTCAGAAAATCTGCCCTAACCTAATCTCAAGGTGCGTATAAGAAAAAAGTCATTGTATCTTTGATTTAATCCATGTTATGCACCTCTCAAGCATCAATATGTAGTCAGATCCAGGCTTCCTTGCACGACCTCTAGACTGGATATAGGCCAAAACAGTTTTTGCAAGGTCAAAGCGAATGACAACATTGCACTGCCGAATATCAAGTCCTTCCTCAGCAACACTTGTAGCTACTAATAAAGTGACCTGCAAATCAGATACATAACCATATCAACTCATATCCAGCTTCTAAGAAAGAATGTTCTGCATCAACTAAATTTTAGGTGTTTTATTTTGCACTTTTTTTGTTTTTTTTTTGGGGGGGGGGGGTGATTAAGATAAATACTGGAAGACAAGCATACTCGGCCATCGCGAAATTTCGCAATTGTGTCCTGCATTTGGCATGAGCGCATTTCCTGGTTATTGTTGTGTCCAATCAAGCTTGCGCACTTGATAAAACTGAGAGATGGAAGCTCTGAGAACACCTGTATATGTGCAGTAAATTATATCAAAAAGTCAGGCAATATCTCAGTTTTCTATTTTTCCCTTTGTAAAGATTCTATAAATGCATGGAAATAAATATTAACCTTGGGAAGAACCAATGCAGCAACAACTCGCTCCACAAAAATGATCGCACGGAAATCCTCTGTGTGTTGGTACTTCAGAAGTATTTTAATCAATGCCTGCACTTTAGGAGTAACTTTCCCATCTGCGACAGCAGCTCCTATTATAACATCTACATGCTCGCCACCAGAGACAGCTGTGCAACAGGTAGTATATCATAATGCGAACAAAGTCAGATTTTAATCATTGTAAACCATAAGTATTTCAAAAGAAAGAAAATTGAACCTGTCCCAATTCTGATGGAAGAATATGAAATAAAAGTTAACAAGTAATACTATTTAAGCAAAATATGACAATGGAACTTACAAACAATCAAATCTGATTTACTGAATTTTCATACCAAACCTAACTAAAAGGAGCTCCGGAAAAAGAAAAGAAAAATGCATCCAAGACCCAAAACTATGTCCGGTAGCTATATTACAGATTCTTTTTTCCCCCAATTTGTGTTTCAACCAGATGTCGGCAATTATAATCTGTTATGTGTCACAAAGCATAGAGAACCTGGTATAAAATGTAAACATCAGCAAGGAGTAAAAGTACGCAGAACATTATACTTTACAACGAGATCTTCCATGACCCTCTTACAAGTAAAAGTGGATGGTAGTGATAAACCAAGTGCTCATCACAAAACTAATAGACCAACCATGATGCGCATAATCAATCCACATTGCTCATCATAAATATGGCAGATGAGTTATCCTTCAGTGATTTGGAATAAAACAGGTAAACTGGAGCAGATTGGTGGAAGGAAGGGGCTGTTAACAACGTAAACTGACCATCATGCAACTCATATGCTGTAGAACTGCTTTACAAATCCACAAGATGGTGAGGAAGGATGTTACAAAAGATCAAATGACTGTAACCAACAAGCTTGGCAGTAATGCATAGTTCAAAGACAAAGGCAACTCAAAATCAGATAAAGGCTCTGCAGAATGAAATGTATGAGGTCAGATCAGATTGTGGCATCCTACTGAACAGGCAAAGAATATTTAATTGCAAAGTAAATCCTACAGCTTGGTCCACTTCTGCCAACAATTACACAGGTTGGTTGATGATGGATGGTGGAATCTTAAAAAGCTCTCCAGTACGCTCTGCAGACTAGTACAGGCAGTCAATTTATCAAGAATGATCAGTGGTGCTGAATTGCACACAGAAGTTTTGGATTTGATAATAGACTCAAGGTGAAGTTTGAACACAGCATCTGATACCATAAATTTTGGAGTTAATGTTGGAGTTAACACAATATTTGTCTGATGGAAGCAACAACAATATATTATACACTTTCAATTAGAATAAAGCACATCCTCGAAACAGACACATACAATGCATGGCAATACCATGCATGTATGAGCAGTAAACTAAACGTTTCTATAATATTTTTCTGCAACAAGTCACAAGATGAAGAGCCACAATTAAAAAATTAACTTTTCTAACTGAATAGAAGAAATCAGCAGAGTTAAATCCAAGGAATTAGGCAAACTGTATGCCTTAAACTTTATATAAGCATATGACAGTACTGACCATGACTGTTTGGCAACTCTCCCTCCTCAATCTCATCTATGCTTTGAGCATCATTATTATGCGCATCTGCACTTTTTGTATCACTGTCGGTGGCAGCTCCCTCAGTCAACTGGCATTGCAATAAAGCAACAACCTTCTTAAGATATGATTCTTGAAACTTGACATCAAGCTGGTAGTTTGCCCTTTCATCATTCTGCAAGGCCGTCAAAAAGGAAAGGGCAACCTGGGAAAAGAAGCAAAACCAGCTGCTAAACATGATTGCATTAAAATTATATGCAAGCACAAGTAGTCGGTTATTTTGCAAGTAAAATACCTTATATGCACACCACTGTCCCAGTTCACCTAAAGCATAATTTATAGCCCTCAACTTCTGAATTAAATTGGCAGCACCATCACTCTCTGTTCTTTCCGAAACACCATAGACTAGGCGCAATTCTTCTTTTGATCCAGCATCCCTGGCTCCCATAAACTGCCACTTGCTTCTCCGAGAACTGGAATGTGCAGCTTCTTCAACTGCAACTTCCATCTGTTTATTTGCTCATGAAGGGACCACAAGGTAGCTGCTTTATCATATTGCACCACTATTTCCAAGGGCATTGGGACATGCTTCTCCAGCTCCCTTCGATCTTTTACTGTACAGACGATGGAATCTAATTTGCTTTCAAGATTCCGAATCTTGATAGCACAGTCCTCCTGACTAGAAACACCTGCATGGAAAAATTAGTGACATTTCAAAAAGGTCAGATGTGATGGGATACATAGAGATGCAATGACAGATAGGAAGAAATACTTGACAATGAAGAAGATAAACAGAGAAAATTGAAATATAAAAAACAAACCAGAAAAAGATCATACCCTTTAAGTTGACAGGAGAAGCTGTCATACCGAAGACAGATGGCCTTTTATCCTTCGGAGTAGTATGATAGAATTCTGACATAACTAAAGAATATGGGTGTTTCTTTACAGCATGATGGCACTCATCCAAAATTAGAAGATGAATAGCTTCCATCTTAATTATGCTGTGCCTGAGAATGTTCAACAAAATTTGAGCTGTCATAACCAGTACCTGCAATGGAAGTACTCAATTTTAATATAACATGAAGATTCTGGTGCTAACAGTATGGTCTATTTGACATCAGAATTTTAAATTATTTAATTATTTTTATGGCACTTAAATGAAGATGTAAAAACAAAGTCACTTGCCTCATTATAGTCTGCGTTGCACATTAAATACCAATTATGAACAATTTCAGTAAAAGGCATTCAAATATTGCATGTGCAAACTCAACAAAGGAATGGCAGGAAAAAAAATATGGAAACATTTGGAGGTTTTACAAACTATAACCGAAGAAACAATGGAAGGAAATGAAATCCCATATCTCCAATGAAATAATGTATTTGCTACTCAACAAACAATATGCAAGATATATACAGATCATGCAATTGACATTTTGAATCTTTCATATCTTTCTTTCTCGGATTACAAACATGTATCCACAGCTGAAAATGCACTTACGTATAAAAAATTGACATCAGCCAATATGAAATTGTTGTGCAGTCCCATGTAAGCCTCACATATAAATGATATGCACATTCAGCTGCATTATTTATGCATTAAATGATCACAAGCTGCTTACATCTAAATATAAAACTGTTCACAGTTTCCATCATTACATGTGGACAATCACTGATGGCTGATCTAGATATAAAATCTCACAAACCCTTTCCAACTCGTAGGTGTGCATGGTACGATAGCTGCCCTCCGATGTGTGTGTATCAAAGTGTAGTTGATAGTGATCTGAAATAACATGACTTTCCATCGTGAAGAATACATTAGCTAAAAGTGAACCCCTGCCTCCCCACACGCCAGCAACCCCACAAAAGGAAAAAAAGTCCTATTTGTTTACCAAACCTAAACACCAAAGCAGAACAATTAAGAGGCATCATTTAAAAGGATCTTTGGTGTCTATCACTTAAAAGGATCCCACTTGAACAGTCTCAAGGAAAAATGATTTCCTTCTGGCTTGGCAGCTATTAAGAGATTATCAGAATCCTCAGCATGAAACCAGTTGATTTCCTTTGAATTTCTGGACACAAGGCATTTTATACCATTACAACATATATTGTGACGTGACCTGCATAATGACTCATATATTCACAATTCTTTTTTCCAAAGTTTTTAGGTGCTTCATTTTTTGCACTTTTTAATCTAAAAAAACCTTTAATTGACTTTGAAATCCATCTATATTAAGAAGGCTCCATCAAAGAGCAGTTTTGCAAGTTCACCACCTTGAATGTCAACCAATTTGGAGACAGACTATTCCAAGTTTGTGCTACCATTATGTCAAACATCTGTGCGGTATGCGACCCTATACCCTTTTTTCAGGGTTAGATGTTGCAAGAGTTTGACCATGAGAAGGTAAAATCCAAATCTTGGAAGAAATAGCTGATGTATTTGTATTAATATTTTTAGTGCTATTGGATGCAATTTTAGTGAAAACAGAAATGAACATGAAGTCCACTTAATGTTGATGAACAAGAGACACTAAGAAGTGATAAGCTTTATTATCTTGAATCTATTACACAAAATAATGGATAGATATATGAGAATATATTTAATAAAATTAGATCTTGTTGGATGAAACAAAGAGGTGTTTCTAGAGTATCATGTGATCTATGCACATTTGGTGCTTTAATGAAAATTTTACAAAATAACAATAAGGCTACCAATGTTGTATGGCCCCAAATGTAGGGCAATAAAGACAGTCCAAGAGATCAGCATGCACTGATTTGGTTCTGCTGGTCTATAATTTGATACCACTACCTAGCAGCCAATAAATTTAAAGGTTTGAGCTAGATAATAATATCTCAATGATAATTAGGGATAAAGGAAGCTGGAGTGGTAGAATTAAAACTTGTGCACTAGACTTTTCTTTTCATCCTTCCTTATTCAGACCTAATAATGACTATACACCTTTTCTATTTTATTATTGGTCCAAAGTAGCTAAACTCTGGTTCAAGTAACCTATTAAGATAAGACAAAAGATAAACCCATGTCAACTTGAGAAACCTCTCTCTCTCTCCAATTTCTGTTCATCTCTCTCTCATTTGTCTCTTGAGATTGTAATCAGAGTAACACTAGCTAGGAGGCTGGCCAAAACTAGGGGACTAGCCCACCTAGAGAACAACTTATTTTCTCTTATCAAACAAGAGAAAAGGTAGGAGAAATAAGAGAGCAAAGAAACGGATAAGAGATCAAGAATGCCTTCCGGATATTCTTGAGAGATAGAAACAGTCTCCCATCATTTTGGATCTTTGAGAAGTTTTCATCCTCTTATTATTTATTCTCTCACAAGTACTCCCTACATCACCTATGCATGAATTTGTGCTGATTGATGGTATGCTTCCCACTACTTCACTCTCAGCTCACAAAAGCCATCAGCAAGCACATGACACTACAGAAGGACCACAAAAGTACATTTCCTCTACATACCAAGTGTTGAAATCATATCCTACCATGAGATGATCAATCCAGGAAGTTAAGATTCTACACTGTACCCATATGGGTGAAGGGCTAGCATAATACAAAGCCTCTGAGGTACCATCTCAAGTACCAGCTGGCACCAGCATGGAGAAATAGGCAACAGTGCCACAAGATATAAAGTGTATATAGGCAAAAAAAAAAACTACTCTCTAATTACTTTACAAAGAAAAGTCCTTGAATGATAATTTTTTATAAAAATCAACCAATTACTCCGTGACTGAGAAATCAAATATCGTAACATTAAGCAGAAAGTAGTGTTGAGATCAAAGTTCCCACAGACACGATGATTTGCAGTCTAAAATGTTAAGCAGGTAACGGAAAGAGCAGTATGGCAACAGAAGTACAGGATAGTCCCTATTCCATGGTTTATCAAATCGTTCTATTGAAAAACTTCATGGTAGCATCTGGAAACTGCCCAAAGCTCAGGTGTTAGTGAATGGTTAAATGGATTTCATGCAGAATAACAAAATTTTATCTAAAAGACAGCAACTACTTTTTTTAACAGAACAACATTGTAGACAAGATGACAGCCTTGCCTGTTTGGATTCAAATTCACGCTGCCACCTCCGAGCATCCCAGAAATCTTGGCCCATCTCACCACAATAATGCCCAACTCTATACCTGGTCCTCTCTCGAATAACTTCTGCTTGCTGTAATGACAATCTTAATTAGCATCAGCATCATCTCAAAACTAAAGCTCAAAATCCTTTATGACATTTCCTTACTTCCAAAACAAATGAAAAGGTTAGTCTTTCATCACCTGGTAAACAAGGGGAACCTTTGGCACCAAGAAATTGCCAGCATTTTTTGTTCTCTTTGAGCATCTCGGTGTAGACGCTTTTGATGAGGAGTACTGCGATCAGCGTCTTCCCTGCCCCGGTTTCCAGAAAGCTATCGTGTTCTTCCTTTTGGCCTGCTCCAGGACATCAAGCTGGTACTGCCTTGCCAGCTCCTCTGCGGGCTTCTCCTTGTTATCTTCCTGTCTCTTCTCAGGGCTCCGCTTCGCCTCCTCCAAGCCATCCTGCTTGGCCTTCTTCGCCTCTCTGTTCGACTCCGCCTCCCATGGCCCCACCCGGAACACCACCTTCCCCGATTTGTCCCTCTCCCAATACCCTCTGCTCTCCCTCTCCCTCCAATCCCTATCTCTGTTATCCCTCCGTTCAGAGCCGTCCCGCTCCCTCTTCCTACTCCAGTCCCCCTCTCTCCTCCTCCGATCACCATCCTCCCAATCACGAGGCCGCCGCCGACACACCGGATCCCTGTACCGCCCCTCTCCACCATCCGATCGCCAAACGGGCTCTCTTGCCGTACCTCCAGTCGCCATTCACCACACCTCCATCTCTCTTCGGTGCCACGCCATCCACACCCTTCTTCTCCTCCCCGCTCCGGCTCGCTCCTCACTCCTACCGCTCTTGGACCCGTTCTCCACCGGTGCCGGCACTCCCCGCCGCCTTCGGCGGTAACTGAGTCCTCCTTCTGGCCCATTTCGTCTCGGCAGGCGACGGAGCACTCGGATCGCCATTAACGCTCTCGAGAATCCGATCTATCTCTCCAAGGAAACCATCCTCGCTTCCCATCTGATCGAAGGATGGCAGCATCGAAGGGTCGAAGTCGGAGAAGTCGATGCCGGCGAGGCTGTCGTCCTCGCAGGCATCGAACCAGTAGGATGCCGGATCGCCGCCGCCGTTGGCCAGGGCGTTCCCAGCGCCCGCCGGCCCGGGCAATGTGGGCTCGCCCCCATCTTCACTCCCTCAGCACCACAACCACCACCAATAGCACTAGAATTTTATGATCCAACCACTTCAAGACAAGAGAGAGAGAGGGGGAGAGAGAGGCGGTGATATACCGTACAAATCACGCAAAAGAGAGAGAGCAGGGGATGCTTTTGTTCTGTTGAGAGATTCGGCGGTGTATCAGCGCTACTCTCTCTCTTTCTCTATCTCTTCTTTATATTCCTTTGTTCTCTTTGACTCTTCGGTGTTCGGACAGGACGCGGCGCGGTCGGAGGGGGCGTCCTACTACGTGGTGCGAGAGACGACGACGAAGAGAAGGGAAAGAGGGACGGAGGAGAGATTCTTTTAAGAGTGGGGGCCGAAGAGAGTATAGTCGCAAGCCGGTTAGGTTTATGCCTTTAGGGCGGTTTTACTTCGCACGTGTGCACATGCGGGAGAAGTAGCAGTTCGACTGCAGGGAGGTGGCCCGGTCGCTCAGTTTACTTCCACGGTCGGTGGTTCTGATCGCGCTACATGGATCGTTCAGGTGCATCTGATTCTGGATCGTACAATTTGGGGAAACTGATGCCATTATTACAGGAATCTGCGATGGATTGAATTGATATATACACTCATGTGTTTTAGCTGTGCTGATTTTTTTCCTTTTTACTTTTTTTGGTCTGAATGTGAAATATGATCCTGGATTACTTTCTTATTTATATTTTAATAGGAGACGTACGTATGAGAAGTATGCTCCTGAATTAGATTATTTATTTTATCGGGTGTCTCAGAAAAGATAGAATTTTAATATGTGTCTCCATTGCTTTTCTAACTCTGGTGATTACTGATTAATAACATTAAATACAAAGATATTTATTGCTGTTTGGATGCTGGCCCAGTTGAACCGTACTAATTCAATGTGCATAAAAGATTCTCCGGCTGCCTTCTCAGCAAATGGTTTCAAATAGAGTAGTTATAATAGTGTCAACGATGAACCGTTGTATACTTTAGTACTGACCATTCAAATAACAAATTAGTATCTGACTATTATTTATTATAGTGGTATGATACATAGAAATGTTTGCTCTTATTTAAAATGTAAATCTTGCTTTTGTATTTTAATTTTAGAGTAATGCTCCGGGAGCTGGTTAAATGCAAATTAAAATATTATTTTCCACATGGCACGGAAGATTTGGTATCCAAGATTAAATTTCATGCCACTCATGGAGAGTGGATTATTTAGTAGCCGATCAAACATAAATGGGTATAAATATTTTTTATAAATATATATATGACTAGTGCCTCAGAAAATTTGCTTTAATTTTATTATGAGCCACCGATTTAGTAGGTTTTAATGGTTGTGTTATCTGAAATATCCATGAAAATATGAGAATAAATATTTAGACTTACGAATTTTAGCAAGTAATGATTGGTAATCACAAATTATTATTAAATTCCAATTCATTGATAACTACAGATGGTAATCTATGGATCATATCGTATTTAAGTTTAATCAAATTCAGATAATAACGTGTCATGACTTTGACATCAATCTAATCCGGCATCCTTACTCCTGCACCATCCAGAAAAAAAGGGATAGATTCTTGGCCCAAATTGACCTGCAACGAGCAACCAACCCACTTGCTTGTTTAATTGCCTTACGTCTGTTTATCTTAGAGCTTTTTATTGTACGCAGAAACTATTTTTTTACAATAAATTATATTATAATTAAAACTAAATATATTAGATAATAATATAATAAATAAAGATACATAATTATAAAAATAAATATTCATAGGAAAATATTATATGCTAACATCTAGTTGCTAGACGAAGAGGTATAACTATAGAAATAACTGGTCAACCTTAATTCATTATTTATTTTTAAATTATTTTGAAATAATATGTAATATCTCAAGACCCAATGGGTTTAGGAGTCTTGCCGTAATGCTAATATTAGTGGAACCATACTTAATATCTAAACTTGACAAGCCAAATTCAAGTTGGATAAAAAAATTCAAATTAAGATTGCCTCCGCTACCACCAATAATTGTAGTAGAAATAGATTGTACGTGACTTGACTAACATGATTGGATGCTAATACCCCTTCAAATCCCACATTTTGACTTCAACATTATAGACATCTTGTTTTAAAATGAGTACAATACATGAGGTATAAGTACCATGATAAAGTTATCTCTGTATCATCTAGCTAAATCTCACCTAAACACCTCATCCGAAAATTGTAAAATAGAAGGCATAATAGCATAACATCAATAATATCAACAATGAACATGAGGTGCTTAATTTGTCCGAAGACATAGCAATTTCAAATGGAAGGGGTGGTCGCAAATAAATAAGGTTATAAATGGGAAATTGTGGCTGGCAAGTCCAAATAAAACTAACTATATCTTTGTTATTTTTATAATTATAGATCAATAACAACTATAACATGTATTATTACTTTAATTCTAAAAGATTATAATTAAGAGTTTAAATATGTTCTGAGGTGACTCTTACGTGCACTAAAAAGGTTCTAGAGCCTATTAGCGGTGGCTTCGCAAATCAAAATTAAACTTTCCCCATATTAGACCAACTGCTTTATACCACATGGTAAGAGAACATCTCTAGCATTCATTACCATGAAAATTTAATGCCTGATGGGCCCTCATAAAGCCTACCGTCTGTCCTAAAAATTAATTAATGGGGATGTGTTATCGGTGAGAGAATTGTCGTCAATTGCCGTGCAGAGAGTAGCTGATATGGTCCCCAAAACGTAGATGTCTGTTGGATTGATGGGCACTGGGACCTGTCGTTGAGTCCTATTGGTCAAAATGGCTAGATAGGATTAGCGTGTCCGACACGATGATTTGGTGGAAGAGACTTTCCCAGCACCGTTACACGATTATTTTGAATATTGCATCGGGTTGGCACATAAAATCGGTCTTTCTTTTAATATACCTCTGCCATATGAATCCGATCCGAAGAGAAATAGCTGAAGTCGGCATTTGTTCGAAATGGAGCTCGATAGCCGATGAAAACCAAGATGGCCGGATGCTTATAAGTTAAAAAAAAAAAAATTGATCATCGAAGATTCTTCAATGGAGAATTTTTCGATGCTTAAATTAGATGGAATTTAAAATAGTGAGAGAGAATTAGCAAGAGAGTATTTTTAATTTTTCAAAAAATTTATCCAAAAACTTCTGTATTTCTCTTCTATAGAGGGAAAAATATGTTATCTTGATAACTACTAACTTTTACGAAGAATTATGTTCCATGATATCATCATGGATGATGGGTAATAAGTGGCATTAACTTGCATGCCACATTCTATCGTAATCATTCGGACTTTCACTGTAACCATCTAGAATTTAAGAGAGGTGGCACCGGTCTACGTTTCTCATGTAACGGTTTAACATCTTTAGAACTTCGGGAGTCGTTGGCTTGGATCTAGCCAGACGATCGGTATGAGCCTGATGATCTCCTCGAAGATGGACCGAGGATGATGTCTGAAGATGAAGTCCAAGGATAGAGGCCGAGGTGGAGTAATCCCATAACATTTGGCCCCCATTTCCGAGTTTGAGATGGCTGCCTTGGGTGAAGAAGTAGCAGTCCTTGGGACAAGCTCTTGATTTTCATCTATTCTGATGGATAGTCGAAGGTGCATAGATTTTAGATGAACCATTATGTCACTTCACAAATTTTGGAGCCGAATCGATGCGTCACTTCGCGAATCTCATCCTAATTATGAGGGATGCGGCGCTTTGTGAATCCCATCATAATTATGAGGGATGGGCAGCTCGAGATAGAACGTTGTTTTGATTTGAAAAGATGTGATTCGGTGGTTACAGACTGGCTTATCGCAAGTCGCTATATATCGAACGTCAATTGGCCCGATAGTGTTTCTCATGAATCGACCTACGTGGCTGGATCTGGTGGTGGTGCGATGAAGAGCACATTTCTGAACGACTCTGATCTGCACCACATGGCAGCATCCAACGATCGTGGGGTTTTAATCTCGACCGTTAAGCTATAATATAAATAGGCCTATAACTTCTCCTCTTCTACTCTTTTGTCGGTTGATTTTTGCCACAGTCCCGTCACCAGATCCATCAGAAGATTTTCTTCACCGTCGCCTGTGCCATCATCTTCTCTGACTCTGACGAGCATTTTCTCTTGGAGCTTCTTTTCGGTTGGTTCCTATTTACCTTCCAATTTTTCATTATTTTGATCCTTGTTCGATCTCTCTGTTTTCCATTTCACCCATAATGTCTTTGGTACCGAGATTAGAGGCGAGAACCATCGAAGCGACCAGAGTTCCTGGCCATCTCCTCCCCATGTCGGGTCCAAGGACGTTCCTTGGGCTGCTACCAAGGCCGGCCCTCGTCTAGACGCCAAACTTCTGAACCTCGCAGATCAGATAGTCCTATGCGGGGGTTTGAAGACTGTTGGAGCCCCGATAACGAGGAGTTATCCATCACCAAAGCCGACCTTAGAAGGCTTCGGTCCTCATATTCCATCCCATCATCTTTCCAGCTAGAAGTTTCAAGCTGAGATGGCCGTGTCTCCAGCACTCCGAAGGATCAAGTTGCCTTGTACGAGGAGACTCTCTGAGTTAGTCTTCATCTTCTCTTCCATCCATTCGCTAGTAATATCTTAGACCTCTACCAAGTTCTTCCTATTCAGATCACTGCAAACTCCATTCGGATGATTGTTATTTTCATCATTCTATGTGAATGGCTCAACATCCGTCCGAGGACTTTGCTCATTAGAGTATTGTTCGGTTTGAAGAAACACTCCGATAAAAAGATGGTGGTATTTTCTCTTCGGTATGGCTACAAATTCATCATCGGGCTTCCTCTCTTGGTCCACGATTGGGAAAGCCTTTTTTTTGTTTCTTCGGATCTTCCCCAGGGTTTCAACTAGGTCTAGGATGATCCTTAGCTTTCTTTAAATAAAAAAAGTTGATTCTTCTGAAGAATGAAGAGGGTTATAATAAGCTGCTTGATGTCCAAGTACCAGAGTTGAAGGAACTGGTGACTAAGCAGACACTCTATGACGTCGGTGTTAGCTCGATGCTTCCTCAGGGTGCAGTTGCTTCTTTTGCCAAGTTATTCTCATCATTTTAGATGTAGTGTCTTGTACTACCTCTTTTCTTCGATTTTGTAGCGATGAGTACAACTTTGGAGTCTATCAAATCGGCTTTGAAGAAGAGGCCGAGCTCTTCGGAGGGAGAGTCTTCAGCAAGGAAAAGATTAGGCCAATGACTACCCCGACCCCTACTACATCGACTCCGATAGCCCCACTAGCTCCTGCCCAATCAACCGAAACCTTCAATGTAGATCCCATGGAGGTTGATGACATGCCAAAAGTCATCATCATGCTACCATTGAGGGCAGTTCTTCATGCCACTCCAGAGTCAGTCCAAGCTTTGACTCCATCTCCTTTTTGTCGGACCCTATCCCTAACTCGATCAGGGTCATTGTCTCTTTCTCAATGGTGCTGGCTCCATCAATCCAGTTTGAAGTGGGGCCTCCTCTTTCGGGACCGAGAAGGACTTCATCACTTGTCAAGAAGGTTTGGAGAGATGACTCAGCTCGCCACGATCATCAACTCACCCAAGAGTTGATGAAGATGTTGCTGCTTCTATTAGATGGATGGAGAAGAAGTCCCAACCTTTGGACAAGGTCCTGCCCTCCTCATACGATGGTCTCCTCGAGGTGAGCTCGCTAACTCACTTTGATTTTTTACTCTATAAATTTTTAAGATTTTTGATTGACTTTTTTTTGCAGTTGGTTCATGATATCACTGTCCTCGACGAAGAACTAGTTGGCTTCAATCAAGTCAAGTGGAAGCTTGAAGGAGAGCTTCAGACTACTGAGGTTCAAAAGAAGGCTATGGAAGAGACCAAGGAAGTAGCCAAGGAGGCCAAGAGGAAGGCCGAGGAGGAGGCATCTCAAGCAAAATCCGATCTCTTAGCGGCACAGGAGAGGATTGGACAGCTTAAAAGTTCTTGGCGGTAGAACATAGTGTTGCCGAGATGTGACAATTGAAGATCACCAAGCTCGAGGAAGCATTAGAACTCGGCAAGGCAGTGGTCAAAGTTACCAAAGACAAGGTTGTTGGGGTTTCAAGGTGTCATGCATGCAAATTTTTAAACTATTTTGAATATGCAGCGAAAGTTAGATTAAAACTACTTTTAATCTACGCATGCATAAATTTAATCAAACACCCACGGATGTAGTTTATATGATGAAAATAAGAGAACATGCATATAATTTTATGAATAAATAATCTGTAAAATTGATGATCAGATCACCTATTTGAATCGCAAAAATTCTTCTTCAGATCAGATCTGAGGATGTCTGTAGGTTCTGTAGAAAGTCGCACACGTGTCTGGCCTCTACAAATATCCATAGGGGCCGAAGTAGATCGAAAGCGTCAGAGACCATCGAGGTGCTAGATCTCTTTCAGATCTCTACTTTATTGGTTTGGATCTGATCTCCTTCTTCGATTGTTGTAGAAGAAGATCTGTAGGAACTATGCGCAGCACTGGAAGAACACCAAGAGAGATCAGGAGAACTTCTTCTCTGCCTTTTTCTCTTTCTTTTCGATCTCTCTCTTTGATTTCTCTCTTTATGTTGCCGACCAGATGGGGGCTTTGGGTGTGTGGATGGTGGAAGGAGAAGGGGGCAGCACAAGGTGGAAACCCTAGCTTGATTTTCCTACACGCCCAAGAGAACCCATCCTTTTATAGATGGCGGCTAAGGGATGGGATAGAGTTCAGTTATTTTAAACTCTTATCTGATAAGAGCTTGAGCTTAAATTTAAACCAATCTAACCCAATCAGATAAGAAGAGAGAGAATCCCAGGGAAGAGAGGTGCCAAATTGGTGCCTTCTTTCTTTTGTCACACACCAAAGGAGGGCGCACGCATCCCCATGTGCATCCCTCCTTTCTATCATGAGAGAGGAGAGAGAGTCTCAATAAGACTGAGACTCTTGCATCTTTATCCAATCAGACTTAATTTGGGCTCAATCTGAGTCTGATTTGAATCTGATTCGAATCCGATTTGAATCTAATTCATCCTAGACTTAATCCTAATTCAATTAGGACTCAAATCTGAAATCCAAATACCTAATTAGACTTAAGTAAGTCACATCCAAATAATAAAATTTGATTTAATTATTTAAGACTTATTTTCAATTTGATCCCATCAAATTGGATTGCAATAATTGTAATTAGGTCCTCCTTGCTAATTGTTAGCTGATCCAATATTTATAACTTTTATAAATTAATCCAAATTATCAATCATATTGATAATTTGATCATGATCCAACCATTTGATCTGATCAAATCTCTTTTGTGTGTGATCTCATAAGTTTTATTCTTTCTAATAGTGAGATATACCATGATCTCCATCATAGTATTATCAAAATATCTTTCAATGGATTGGAACATTTTCAACTCTCATCCATCAAAAATCATAGATCCAAAATGATCCAAGTGAGCTCTCATAATCTACAGTGACGCTTAGCAGTATGTGGTGGTAATTCAATAGAATAGAATGATTATAATCTCTAGGTGTAGTTATCGTGTGATTCAGTTCTTCTATCATGAGTCCCAATAAAATGGAGAATATGAAAACTCATCAAACCTCAACATCCATCATATAAAGATTCGATTAGTTCAAGTCTAAATCGTGATATCAATGAAAACTTCTTTCCATCTATCATCTTACTGTAGCTACAAACTTAAGGACCCAACCTCTCAAACCTCATAGGACTACTCTTTATCTACTAAGATTGATAGGTACTATCTAGGTACGTACCCTACTCCTATAATGAATTTACTATAGTCAACATACACTACAAAGATTCAAATGGCTAAGAGACTATATTTATATGTAGTCAAACTATAATAATCTTGCTGTGAGCAATCAAGATACCGCAGGTCAAAGAGCTACTTACACTACTACAGCATCGAGAAGATCACTGATGAGTGAGTAGATATCTATTTGATCTCTCATTTGGTTATGCTTGATACCAATATTTCTAACAACCATCCACACTCTCACTCAGTATCTTCACATTGTAAACTAGAGACTCATCTATCCCTAAAAAAATAATCCATGCACCGATCTAACCAGATCAGTCACCATCTCCGTGATGATCCATCAATCGAGAGTAATTTAAAATTAATCATACATATCTCTAAGTCTCAAGTCTTGAGAATATGTATCTTTTAATTTATTAATTTTTTTAGGATGATTTTTGGACACATTAGATAAGAATGGATAAAAAAATCATCCTTTATCGATAATTCAATGTTTAAGTACAAATAAATATTTTAGAACTATTATAATGTATCTTGCTATATTGGCTTTCCAAGATATACATCTAACAAAGGTGAAGCTGGTTGAGGCACGGGTGGAGGCCGAAAGGTCAAAGGCGATAGCTAAAGCAAAGATGAAGGCCATTGATGAGTTCAGAGTTTCACTGGACTTTAAGGCCAAGGTTGCAGAGGGGTCCACGGTCGCATATATATATGGATGCGAGGCTCGCAAGACTCAGGTTATTCGAATGTTTCTCGAAGTTGATGTCGATCAACTTGACCCTGAAGCTAGCGAGAACAAGGTCGAGGAGAAAGATCAAACCATCCAGCCCGTCCCAAACACCGAGGTCCCCACTAATCCCATGATTGAGTCCATTCCAAAGTCGACCGCTATCCAATCGACTACTGAAGCTGAAGTCAAAGCCATGGCCGAGCCTGTCACCAAGGCTCCATCCAAGGATGTATGAAGTCCCTTTTTTATAAGAGAAATGGGATGAGGAGGGGCAACCGACATAGCAACCCCCTATGGGCATGACCATGAGAGCCCCACCCACTGGATGAATATTCGATGAGGAGAATAATAAGCGTAATCCCCTCCCCACCATGCTCGAGGAGGGATCTCGAGTCGGATGAGTACGTCACCTCCAGCCCCATCACAGCACACAGCAGACCAGAACCATTTCAGACCCCGTGCCCAGGCCGCCAGGATCAAATCACCACTGGTCATTTAAGTCTGGCATTTAATCGTCCGGATCAAATCGTCGTGCCCAAGCCGTCAGGATGTATGAAGTCCTTGTAATTTATTTTGTCTATCTTTGTAATGAACTTCTGAAGTAATGAAATGAACTTTTTCATATTTGATGTTTTTTTTGACTTTCTGAATTGATGTTGAAGAAAAAATCTTTGGTGCTAATGTGAACCCGAAGTAGTCCATTGGCTGAGGTTGATTAATTGGAAGTTGATTCTTGGCAGCAAAATTTTGGCAAAGTCAAAAGCGTCACCCAGTGTCCGATCAAATTGTGTCTTGTTGGTAAGCTTCTGAGGCTTAATTCATGAAGGTTCTGACTTGAATCAAAATATCTCTTCATTGTCAGCATTTAGCCGAATGTAAATTTGGAGGGCTCGGCATGAGCCGAGACATCTCCAAGAGATTAGTCCTATCCAACCAAGTCATTGGGGTTCAAACTAATGTCTGAATGTCCCATGGTCAATTTCCTGCTCGATGCTTGGCTGAGGATCAAGGCTTCTGATGTGGAGCCTCAGTCCTGATCCAACCGCCTGACTTGGTCTTTTTGCATTGAACATGCATGACCTTTAAAAGAATAACTTTATTAATAGAAAGAGGAATGACTACAGGTCTTATTGATAGTATATTTGAAGGATTTCAGCATTCTAGGCCTGAGGAATAAGGGTGTCATCAAGGTTTTCAATTCTATATGCCCCAAGTTAGATGGCCTTAGTAATCCTGTATGGTCCTTCCTAATTCAAGGCTAATTTATCCTATTTTATGGGTTTGGATACTTCGGCTCATCGAAGGATAAGGTCACCAGGTTGGAGCACTTTTGTCTTGACTTGGATATTACAGTAACAAGCTATCCGTTGTTGGTATAAACCATCTTAATTCGAGCTTGCTTCCTTATTTCTTCTAGTAAATCCAGATTCATTTGAAGTCGATCTGAATTTTTTTGCTTATCGTAGTTTTCCATCTTGATCGATGCTATCTTGATTTCGACTAGAATAACTGCTTCGGCTCTGAAGGCAAGGTTAAAGAGTATCTCTCTGATTGGCATCCAAAGAGTTGTTCGATATACCCACATAACATTATAGAGCTCTTCTGCCCACATTCTCTTTGTCTGACCAAGCCTAGTCTTTAGTCCCCGTAGAATCATACGATTTGTCACATTAGCTTCTCTGTTGGGTTATGGATGACCTACTAAGGTAAGTCTATGGTCGATGTAGGTTTTCGAGTAGAAATTTTAAATTTTTATTATTAAATTAATATCTGTTATCGATGATGATGGCTCGTGGTAGTCTGAATTGACAAATGATTGATTCCACATAAAGTCTTGAGCTTTGGTTCAATGATCTGTGCCAAGGTTTTAGCTTTGATCTACTTGGTAAAATAATCAATTACCATGATTAAGAATTTTCTCTAATCGGTTGCCTGTAGGAATGGTCCAAGGATGTCAATTGCCCACATAGAAAGGGTAAGGGGCAACAATCAACGTGATTTCAGTCGTCGGCCTGTATTGGATGTTGGTATATTTCTGACATTATTCACATCTTTTAACAAGCTCAGCTGCTCTTGTTGTAAGGTCGGCCAATAATATTCTTATCGAATGATTTTGTAGACTAATGATCTTTCTCCCAAGTGATTGCCGTAAATTTCTTCGTGCACCTCTCGAAGAGTATAGTCTGCCTCAAATGGGCATAGGCAATGCAGCAGGGGCAGTGAGAATGACTTCTTGTAAAGCTTTCCCTCCAAATGGATATACCATGATGCTTGGTGCTTGACTTTGCGAGCTTGAATGGGATCGATAGGCAGATCTCTTTTGACCAAATAGTTGATGATGGGATCCATCCAGCTCAGCTCGTGTCTGACTTGTAGTACCACAAGCTCTTTGATACTTCGAGCTCATAGATGCTCGACAAAAACTCTTTATTATGGTTGGTCAAGCCTGAGGTGGTGAGGTGAGATAAGTCATCTGCTCGAGCATTTTTTGATCATGGTATTTGCTGGACTTCCAAGGTCTGAAAAGCCACAGATATTTTCTTAAGCTTTTGTAGATATTTTACCATCGTAAGATCTTGGGCTTTATACTCTCCTCAAAGCTGGCCGATGATAAGTTATGAATCGAAAAAGACCTTGAGATCCTTCACTCCTAGTCCTTTAGCAAGATAAAGCCCGACTATCAGGGCCTCATATTCAGTCTCGTTATTAGAAGTTTTGAAGTTGAATCGGAGAGTGTATTTTGTAACGACTCCTTTCGGATCGGCTAGAATGAGTCCGACTCCATATCCTTATGTATTTGAGGCTCCATCGATGTGAAGAACCCATTATGAAACTTCTTCAGACTCCTCAAACCTCATCAAGGATGATTCCTTAGCAGGAATTATATACCTCATGAGAAAATTGGCCAAAGCTTGAGCTTTCATTGCGGGTTGAGGTCGAAAGCTGATGTTGAACTCTTCGAGCTTGATTTTCTACTTCACCATACATCCGGAGGTGTCTAGCCTTTGAAAAATTATCTTTATAGGTTGATCGGTTAAGATGACCATCAAATGTACTTGGAAGTAGGGTCGGAGGCATCGCACGAAGGTAATCAACATGTAGTCCATCTTCTTGGCTTTTGAATATATGGTTTCTGTATATCAGAGAATTTTGCTCATATAGTAGATCGACTTTTGGGTCGCTGCATCTTCTCGGACCAAGATCGAGCTAATTGCATTAAGTAAAACAATCAAGTATCATAGTAATTCCTCACCTTCTATAGGTTTAGAGAGGAGTGGAGGAGACCCAAGGTATCGCTTGAGCTCTTCGAATGTGGTTCGACTCTCATTCGACCATTCAAAAGTCTTTATTTGTCTCAAGATCTTGAAAAAGAGTAGACATTTCTCAGCTAACCTAGAAATGAATCGACTAAGAGCCACTATCCTACCTGTTAGGCATTGAACATCATTTTGGTACTTGGGTGCTTCATGTCTAGCAATGCTCGGATCTTTTTCAGGTTGATTTCTATTCCCCACTGAGTCACCATGAATCATAGAAACTTTTTAGAGGTGACTTTGAAAATGCATCTGTTCTGATTAAACTTCATTTGATGTTGCCTTAGCTCATCAAATGCCTCCTCTAGGTCGATAATATGCCAATCCACTTTGATAATTTTGATAAGCATATCGTCAATATAAACTTCTATATTGTAGTCAATCCAATGTTTGAACACCTTGCTGACAAAGCATTGATACGTGGCTTCGGTATTTTTAACCTGAAAGGTATCATTTTGTAACAGTACAAATTTTTATTGGTTATAAATGCGGTCTTCTCTTTGTCTTCAGGTGTCATTCGAATCTAGTTGTATATCGAGAAAGCTTTCATGAAGCTTAGTAATTAATTTTCTGAAGTGGCATCTATGAGTTGAACAATCCTCATGAGTGGAAAGCTATCTTTTGGACATACCTTGTTGAGATCGACATGTCAATACAGATCCTCCATTTGTCATTAACTTTTTTGACCATGATGATGTTAGAGATCCACTCAGGATAGTGAGCTTCTCGAATGAATCCTCCATCATAGCTTATCCACTTCCTCCCCTATAGCTCGTTGCTACTCCGAGATGAAGCTTCTCTTCTTTTGCCAGATTAGTCGATGCTCCGGATTCACATTGAGCCTGTGGACAATTATGACAGAGGGATACCTAGCATGTTTGATGTCAACTAGGAGAAAATATCCTCGTTAGCTCGTAGAAATGCCATAAGTTAATCTATGTAGTCAAGCGTTAACTAAGATCCGATCTGAATGTTTCGATTTGGATCGTTTTCTAAGGGGATTGTGACGAGTTGCTCGACTGGCTCTTCTCGAAATTTTTTCAATTCTTCTCTGTGATCCTCAATCGACAGGGTATTCATCGGCCATTTCTCTTTTATGGTTGCAAGGAAACATTGCCGAGCGAGCATCTAGTCTCCTCAAATTTTTTCTATTCCATTTCGGATTAGGAATCTTACTACTAAATGATATGTGAAAATGATTGCTCCGAGTGTGTTCAGACCAGATTATTCGAGGATTGTATTGTAAGCCAAAGGTACATGGACAATGAGAAAGTAAGTTGAACAATTTCTACCGAGGCTCTACTCCAGCGGTCACTGGTAGAGTGATCTCTCCTTCAACGGCTACGGAATCTCTCGAGAATCTAACCAAAGGAGTGTTGGCCCTCTTTAGCCGATTAGTCAGCAGTCTTATTCATTGAAACACATTATAAAATAATATATTTGCTAAGCTTCCATTATCAACTAAGATTCTTTTATATTATAATTAGCTATCGTCATTGATACAATGATAGCATCATCATAAGAAGTTCAAACTCCTCGAACATTATCATCAGAAAAAAAAATTATTCCTCGATCTTCTGCTTCTTCGAGCCTTCAGCTTGATTTTCTACTCCCTTGCGGCCTCTAAGATCCGAGATCATATTGATTACACTAGTTATAGGTAGATTATTATTATTCTTCTCATTGGATTGGTGCCAAGCTGGTTCTTCGGGAGCTCAGTCCTATCTCTTTTGGATATATTTATCGAGACAGCCTCTTCAGATGAGGACTTCAATCTCATCCTTTAGTTGGAGGTGACCCTCAGTATCATGGCCATGATCCCAGTAGAAGTGGTAGTATTTTTGCTTATTCCTCCTTATAGATGAAGACTTCATTGGTAGAGGTCGATGAAGGTACCCTTGGCCTTTGATTTCCATCAAAATTGAGGCTCAGAGGGTAGTTAGGGGAGCATAGTTGTTGAAGCTCTGAGATAAACTCTCTGATCGAGGAGTTTTTACAGGTTGAGAGATTGTCGAGACCGTCATGCACCTGCATGGATCTGAGAAAACCTACAACAAAGCCCTCTGCAAGAATTCATGGCTATCTGGACTCTCTAAGGACAGCAAATACCATGTCCTAGGTTGCTATGCAATAAGAACCCTACAGCAACAACTTAGTCAGTGTCCTCCTCACTTCTCGAAATCTGGGATGCACCTCTAGATCTGATCTTCCATCTCTAATATCCTTCAGACCTGGACTAGGGGCATGGTACCTCGGGGCTCATAGATCTGAATTGAACCATTGGTTTGAGGAGAGTTCTTGTTAGACCAAGACTCCTTGGCAGTATTTCAATCTGCGTGCATCTTCCTTATGCACCTGATCTTCCACCTTTCCTAGCATAGAAATCTGCAGCCTGTCCGCATGCAACCCTAATTTCTTTCCTCTTGGACGCACCTCCCTGATTTCTCTCCATGAGAAATCTCTCCACCCCTTCTCCCTCTTCTGTAGATGACCTAGGCATGGAGATCCTGCTAGGAGAGAGACTCCCAGATAGATGGGAGTCTCTCTTTTGCTAACGTGCGCTGCCTTGTCCCGCGTGTATCAAGAGATGTGATGAGGGTGCCTGCCTCCTTTCTCTTCCTAGGAGGTGCACCCCCTAGGGGGCTTCTTGGCACCTGAAAAACCAGAGAGAGGGAGAGATGTAAGAGAAAAGGGTTCAATTCATTCAACATAAATTAGGATTTACATGTTACATATATATATATATTAGTATACATGACTTAAATCCTAACCCAAAAACTTCCTAAGCTAACCCAATTCCTGAAAGCACTCAACCCAAACTCGAGTACATGATGTGCTCTCACCCTCATAGACCCAAATCTGGTCCAAATCTGGATTAGCCCCCCTCGAGACCCAAATTTTCTGGATCTTGAGCCCGTGAAGGCTGAACCTCCATCCTAAGATCAAACCGATCCTAAACTTAGGATCTAAATCAGTCCTAGAATTCTAGAGCCAAACCCATAGCTCCTTTCATGGTCTCTCAAGGCTTGGGAGCACCACACATGCATCAACAATCTCCACTTTGGTGCCCCAAACCTTGACAAATCCGACAATATTCTCCTACATGCTCCCACTATCACTGTGTGCCCAGACAGCCCCTTGTGCAAACATTGCCACTGTCAATCCTCTTCAGCTGCTGTGCACTCTTGGAGATCATTGGAATGACCGCCTCCATAGTTGAAGACCTTGACTTGCTCCTCAATACCACCCTGAAAATTGTAGACTCTTTTTACTAAGCAGTTGCATCACTTACCCTGGAGTTTTCTAGAGAAATCCACAGTGTTCCTCAACCAGCACTCACTGTAAACCCTGGCACAGTCTTCTCAGAGCACTTCACTGTGAACTCATGCCAAATTTTTCTCCATCTATGAAGCTACCTCTATTTGATACTCCATCTAAACCTAAAGTCCACTGATGCTACAGAAGATGACTCTGTAACCGAGTCACCTAAGACCAACCACTCAATGCTGCACTGCTGAGCCTGCTGCTGCACCTCAATCATGTCGCTATCCTTTCGGATACTTCGCACCCCACGAGCACTTTCAAAACCATCTCGGATACCTCCACACCCTGCGGGCACCTTCGAAACTCAAAATTCATCCAACTCTTCTAACCCAATGACTAACCTAAAAATTTCATCCTGGCACTTATCCTCTTTTGTCTCTACACCAACTGTCACTTCAGCATCACCTGGAAGAACTGCAGCTCAAATCTTGTCATGGATTTAGACCCATCTATCTCAACCCAAAGCTCTCCATAGCTT
Source organism: Elaeis oleifera (assembly GCA_000441515.1). Classification (NCBI taxonomy): domain Eukaryota; kingdom Viridiplantae; phylum Streptophyta; class Magnoliopsida; order Arecales; family Arecaceae; genus Elaeis; species Elaeis oleifera. The sequence continues at coordinate 647,571 of KE504872.1, forward strand.
TCTCATAGGTATCCGGATCCTCTCTTACTGCAATCAAATCTATCTGACATGATCTCTCCAAACCCTCGATCCACGGTGTCTGCAATCCCGCATAAATCTATGTAATGCATCACCATCACTGATGCTGCAATCAGACACCTATCCCTATAACCCTTGACTCTAAACCTATGCCAAACCATCCTCCATATGTAGAGGCACTTCTGGTTGGTGCTTCATCTGAATCGCGACTCCGCCTAGTGCCCCTGTAGAAGACAAAATCTGATCCAAGATCTGCTGCCTAGCACTACCCTACTGGACCTCTTGTTGAACCTCCACAGATGTTGCTCCCGTTTTGGACCCTTTGCACTCCGCAGACCCCTCCAAAACCATCAGAGGACCTCCGCCTCCTCTAAACTAGCAGCAACACTCTTGGAATGAACCCTCTCCATCACCCCAAGACATCGCAAATCCATGCTCTGGTCGAACCACTAAATGCACCCCATCTACTTTCCCGTCTTTCTGCATCTAAAAACTGTATAGTCGCTTCTTCAGCTCCACCTCGATCATTATTCCTTGGAGAACCTCTCCTCCAATGTGCCATACATGCCAAATATTCTTTATCCACCAAATAGCCCCCTTGCTGCCCTCCTAACTAGCGAACTCCATCGCCTGTCATCATACACCCCAATCTTTCCTCCAAGATTGGATCCAACCAAAGTTGGACCACAGAATCATGCATCCGTATCATCCAAAATGAGAAGCTCCCCTTCTCATCACACCTCTCCACCTCCACCTTCATCCTGCTACTCCTAATTGACCAAACCATAATAAAAATCGAAGGTAGATCCGAGAGTACTTTGGACTAGGGTGCAGATTTCAGCTTTCTCCTGTATGACTCTTCTTTTGCTTTCACGCTCCACCAAATTCTAATATCAATTGTTGGAACCATCGTGTACCTATATGAATCTGAAAAAACCTATGACAAAGCCCTCTGCAAGAGTTCATGGTGATCCGGACTCTCTAAGGGCAGCAAATGCCATGTCTTAGGTCGCTACGCAATAAGAACCCTATAGTAGTGATCTAGTCCGCGCCCCCTCACTTTTCAGGACTTGGGATGTACCTCCAGATCTGATCTTCTATCCCAATACTCTTGAGACCTGGGCGAGGGATGTTGTACCTCGGGGCTCAAAGATCTGGACTGAAGCCATTGGTTTGAGGAGAGTCCTTATTGGACTAGGACTCCTTGGCAGTATATCAGCCTACACATCTTTCTTATGTACATGATCTTTCATCTTTCTAGATCTCATCTCGATAAACCATTAAGACAGTAAGGTCTTCTTTTCATGCCCTCTTTACTGTTTTAATCCTAACAAAAATCAAGATCCAGATGAAGACAAACTCCTAGTCCAATAGAGACTCCCAGCACAGAAATCTGCAGCCTGTCTGCATGCAACCCTGATTCTTTCTTCTTGGATGTGCCTCCCTAATTTCTCTCCCTGAGAAATATCTCCACCCCCTTCTCCCTCTTCCGTGGATGACCTGGGCATGGAGATCTTGCTAGGAGAGAGACTCCCAGGCAAATGGGAGTGTCTCTTCTTGCTAGCATGTGCTGCCTTGTCCTGCATATATTGAGAGATGTGATGAGGGAGTGTTCCTCCTTTCACTTCCTAGGAGGTGCACCCCTTAGGGCTTCTTGACGGTTGAAAAATCAGAGAGAAAGAGAGATGTAGGAGAAAAGGGTTCAATTCATTCCATACAAATTAGGGTTTACAAGTTATATATATATACTAGTATACATGACCTAAATCCTAGCCCAAAAAAATTCCTAGGCTAACCCAATACCTGAAAGCACTCAACCTAAATCCGAGTACATGATGTGCTCTCACTCTCATGGATCCAAACTTGGTCCAAACCTAGATTAGCCCCCTCAAGATCCAAATCCCCTGGGCCTCGAGCCCGTGGAGGTTGAACCTCCACCCTAGGACCAAATCGATCCTAGCCCTAAGATCAAACCAGTCTTAGAATCCTGGAGCCGAGCCCATGGTTCCTCTCGTGGTCTCTCAAGGCTTGAGAGCACCACACATGCGTCAATAGAGAGGAATCTCCTTCAGCTCGGATCAAACACGTGTCCTCCCACCCATGCTTTTTATTAGGAGCTCGCCCTCCCTCAGCTTGCTTGCATCCAGTTTGGGCTTCTTCAGCTTGCGTGTATTTTCAAGCCTATGCTAAAAGGTCGGCGTAGTCCCTCAAAATATTTGATTAAGGGATAAGATGAGGTGCTCATTGCGGAGGCCTCACTTTAGTAACGATATCGCCACTGATTCATTGAAATTGTGCACCTCTAATGTGTATCGAAAAGAGGCTACCTAAGTTCCTAGGCTAAACTTGGTTATTGCTGAAATGTGGCAACAAAAAGTCTTCCGAGCTACTCGAAAGAAAAATAAACTTCGGTTCAAGTCCAGAGTACCATACTCATACTACTTTTTTCAGGATAGCTGGGAAGACAAGACAGAGGAGGGTATCTGAGGTACCTTGGAGCATCATGAGGGCCTTATAGTCCTCTAGATGATCTAAAGATCTGTAAAGCCATCCTATGACTCTACCTATAGCAACTTGAACCGACCCAAAATCAGTTCCTGGAGAATGAAGCGAGAAAAGGTGATTGAGAATTAAAATTGAGGACGTCATCATCTCTCTAGCTTCTCATCTGCACTTCATCCAGTCGGCATTCAATCTCTCGAACCTTTTGTTCAAGGTCTTCCTCCTAACAAGATTTTTCAAGATGCAGAGAGTAGCCCGACGTTGAATCTTCATCGGAGGAGGTCGGGGAATGCCAGTGTCATTCCTTATGTCTGGAACCTGGTGGGATGGTGATTGTCACTCGAAAGGGATAGGTCGGCATGCACTTTGGAGAGTATTTTTGAGACCCGGGGTGGTTCTGGTGGTTATGTCGAAAGGGCATAGGTTGAAGAGCAGGTTGTTAAGGTTGTTGCTGCTCTATGGTCTGTTGAAGATGCTGCACGGTGTTGGTTAACACTTAGATCTGTCGAACTAAGGCTTCAAACTACTATGGATCCATCATCACGAGAAGTTGCGTAGGCTCTTGAGAAGTGTGTGCCTGTGCGACACTTCCCAAACTTTGCCAGAAAGATTGTCGACAGGATGTGGTGGAGTTGTTGCATACTCTGATTCTTGCCATCCCTTTCTTTGGATTGTGTAAGCCTTCCTCTAGTGCCAATCTATTACCGCAAGGCTTCGATCCAAGAAGGAGTAGCTGAGGTTGGCACTCATCAAAGGTGGAGCTTAGTAGTCGACGAAAATCTAAGGATCATTGGATATTTTCAGGCCTTAAAAGGAAAATTCGGTCATCCAAGATTCTCTAATGGAGGATCTTCTAATACTTAAGTTAGTCGAAACTTTAGAAATAGTGAGAGAGAATTAGCAAGAGAGTGCTTTTAGTTTTTTTAGAAAATTTATCCAAGGATCATCTATGTTTTCTTTATAGGAGGAAAATACATTATCTTGATAACCAGTTACTACCACGGAGAATTATGATCCACGATGCTATTATGGGTGGTGGACAATAAGTGGCATTAATTTACATACCTTGTTCTTTAGTAAAATAAATGGCATTAACTTGCATGCTACATTTTTTAGTAATCATTTGGAGTTTCGCTATAACCATTCAGAATTTGAGAGAAATGGCACCGACCCATATTTCTTATGTAACGATTTAATATCTCCAGGATTTCGGGAGTCATCGGCTTAGATCCAACCATAGGATCGGTATGAGCCGACGATCTTGTCGAACATAGACCGTAGATGATGTTCAAAGATAAAGTCTGAGGATAAAAGCCGAGGTAGAGTAATCCCACGACAATACCAATCTTGAAAATAACCTTGTCATGCATGCTTCAGATGTCTTTTGATGAGGTTTTACAACGTGTAGATGGTTACATGCACTACGCTACCTAGAACTTGCATTGGACACCATGAGAATGAAAGATGAGCAATCCTACAAGGATGGTGGTAGGTTGGGGTTTGATCGATGAGTCTAGATCTTCTATCGTGCACTTCTTGCACCACAAAAAGTTAAACTAGAAGTAGCAAAATCTAACTAGCAATGGCTAACCCACATGAACCGGCCACAATATATAGATTTAGATAGTTTTTCATTAAACATCGAGTTAATTCTAGAACAACCTGAAATGTGTCCAATTATAAATCAGTATGTTGGGTTTAGCCCTAGATATGCTTCACTTGGAGTGACCCATTGATGACCAATTGGTATATAAACATAATCAATCATGATTAATTTTTTCATATGTTTGTTTGATTAATTAAAGAGAAAAAGGTATCATAGTCCCATAAAGAGAGAATATGATGATCATAGGATTTTGGAATGTAGGCTTATTTTTTATGAAGTTTTATCTTTAACTAATTTATGACTATCATATATCTTAAATATATAAGTTTATTATGATTATGATGATTAAGTAAATTAAATATTTATTTATGAATTTCTATAATATATCTTATTTTTTAATCATTTATATGATTGATAAGCAAAAATTTATATGGATTAGTAAGTAGGTATGGATTTCTATGAAATAAAGGCGCTGGGAGTGGATGTATATTTCCAACATGAATATAAATAGATTAGCTATGGATTAGCATGAATAGGATTTGACTAGGCCGGTGGGTCAAAGGACTTATCCAGCTTACTAAAGTTCGAAATATCTCAAATGAATTTGAGTTTGGATTTTTAGCCCTGGCGAGCCAGGCTAATTTAGAAATATGAGCCAGTAAGTCAAACTCAAGTTTAAGCCAACCTAACCAATCTGGACTCAACCTACGTCGCACACACAAATACATATGTGTATGTATATGTACGTGTGTATATATTTATATGTATGTATATATGTACGTGCATATCATGTTTTAGCATGAGTTTAATACTAGAATTATTTATTAATATAATATTATAATAAAATTTGATATTAATATAACAAATATTAATATTATTATAATATGTATCATATTATTGTATAATAATAATTATTAATTTATTATAGCATATATATATTTGGATATTATATATTATAATATATAATATTATTTATTATGGTACTAAATAGTAATATTTTGTGATAGTAATACTATATAATATATTTTGATAGGGCGTATTATATTATAATATCTTGTGCTAGCATATATATATATATATATATATATACATAGAGAGAGAGACACATACACTCGCGCGCAAACTGATTTTTGCCAAGTATAAGGCCCTATTGTAAGTCTTACGCTCCAAGGCACCCCCCAGAATTTTTCATTGGCAAGGAAGTAAGCGTAGGAGGTTATACGTCAGATCATGGAAGGGAGAAGGCAGGAACAGGATAAAGGATAAAGGATTTGCCAATGACGCTTCGCGGCTGCAAGTTGTGCAATTGAGGCCCCCATGTCGTCCATGCAATTAGGTAGATCCTATGGAACAAATCTTTAACCTTTTATTACATCGATAATCTGAACTGTTGCTGCAAAAATCCGTCGACGTCGGAGATGCTGGAGTCGATGGTACCGCGGTCGCCGCCGGGACCTGCAAAAGAAGTCTAAACCGGAGGTGGGGTTGCTCCGGCAAGACCCTCCGACGCTCAAGTCAGTTCTCTGCCTCAACAAGAATGGAGTGCTCGAACGGAGATTTTAGCAGAATTTTTAGATGAAGACTAGAGCTTAAAGAATAACGTATCTGGGTGCCTATTTGTAGGCAGAGGGCGTGACAGACTTGATGGCGACGCCTGTAACCGCCTGGTAGTGGGCCGTTCAGGAGTTTGTTACGGAGGGTAGTGGAGTAGGGACGTGGACATCGTTGTGGCTTGCCGCGTGGGCCTGTTGTGGAGAGTGGAATGATGTCCA
>KE504872.1:673512-696137 GCA_000441515.1 Elaeis oleifera
TCAAGGAGATCTGCCACCTAGATAGAGAGGGCCAACTGCATATCTCAAACTGCTTTCTTGCTCCATCTCTTCTCTCTCCTTTCCCATCTGGTTGGGCAATCGGAAAACATATATTATATTTGGCATTTCCAGATGATGTTAGTTGATTCAATGCAAGCAGTTGGAGGTTGGGTTCAGCTTGCACTTGTGTAATTGCAAGATCCCTTATTTGACACTGTTTGTATCAACAAGCAAGTTGAATTGGAGAAAAATATAATGCATGCATCCGTTTGATCATATGTTGTGCAATGTTGGAAATTACCCCATTGGAGCAGCAGACAGTAATGAGCTAACTTTAGTAGTTTAGTTAACTCAAAGCGCGTGTAATTGCCTTGGCCTTGCATGTCTCATCATTGCCCTTGGGTAGCTGGGGGAAGGGGCTTGTATATGGGCCACAACTGGTAGTAAAGGAGAAATCTCAAGGAGATCTGCCACCTAGACAGAGAGGGCCAACTGCATATCTCAAACTGCTTTCTTGCTCCATCTCTTCTCTCTCCCTTTCCCATCTGGTTGGCAATCGGAAACATATATTATATTTGGCATTTCCAGATGATGTTAGTTTGATTCAATGCAAGCAGTTGGAGGTTGGGTTCGGCTTGCACTTGTGTAATTGCAAGATCCCTTATTTGACACTGTTTGTATCAACAAGCAAGTTGAATTGGAGAAAAATATAATGCATGCATCCGTTTGATCATATGTTGTGCAATGTTGGAAATTAGCCTCAATAACCAGATATACTATATTGGAGATAATCTTTGGCATTAATAAAAGTAGTTCATGTCTTATTTCAAATATCTATCTTTGCAGTTATCCTGATATTGTCCATTTGTTTTGCATCAAATTAATGCTACATTTATGTGCACTAGTAATAGACCAACTTTAAAAGTGTGCTAAATGGTTTTTTGATGAGCATATTTTGAGTTATTTGCTTTCATGCTCCAGATAGCAAAATTTAAGAGAAAATGACCGGTAGTCTTTTCCCTCATTCTAGTAGCATGGTCGGGAAAGAATTGCTAACACAAGGGGCTATTAATAAGCTGCTAAATCCTGACTAATCACAATAATTTACATCAGTAAAATTCAAGGATTGGAGTATTGTCCATCGTCATGTGCTGGTTAGGGGCCAAACTGATATGTAATGTGCCAATAGTTGGCATGAATTGGCACTGTAATTTATGAAGTATGCAAAAGACTTTTCAAGCAGCAACTAATATATAAACCTTATCCTACTTTTTAATAAATAGTGATCAATACTGCTTTATTCTAATTCATAGATTTTTAAACAGATACGTGTAAGTTTTAGCTAATCTGAAAAATCTTGGATCATAAGCCACCTAAATGTATTTGTGCATTGCTGTTTGGCGTGTATATTTTGCAAATTCAAATAATTTCTTATACAAACTAATGCCATGTTAGTATTTCTTTTCAAATTAACCACAAAAATAAGCTCATAAATTTTTATATGAATTAAAAGAGACATATAACTATGTTAAGTTGTCAAAAACACGAATTTAGGTGTTGTACACGTTTTTGGTACTATAGGAAGCTCATAAAACTTGTATATTATGAGTTGTGTTTGTTCTAATCTTTTGTTGGATATAGAAGACGATTTTTTATCATTACCATGTCCAGTCTATTCATTAGGTCTTCAAATTCTTAAAATGAAAAGGGGGAGAAAGATTTTCAATTGTCTTAAATAAAATGGGTTTATATTACCATGGTAGGGCATTATTTTAGGATGAGAAAGCAAGTAGAAGCCTGTACGGCTACATACTATCCTGTACCGATTTGTATCACTTTGATACACCTTGATATAGGCTAAAGTAGAATGGCATAGGTAGACACATTGTATGCTATAGAGGTTTGAGCGCTTGTTTCTCACCAATTAACTTGTCAGAACAGTACATACTGTAATTGCACTATGGTACATCCAAGCACCTTGGTCACTAGTAAGAATGTATTTACTTACATGTAAACAATAACATGTAAACAATAAATACTAGCATTTAACATGTGTGATGCACGTGGGAATCTGATTTAATTTAGATTTTGTTTGTAGTTTTTTCTTTCTTTGGAACTCTAATGTGTAGACTTTTCTTTCTTGGAATTCTCCTGCAATTATAACAGTTGCATAGCTTTTCTTTGAACCTCTCTAACTGCTCACTTAGTTCTAACTTTTCCTCACTTGCCATAGTGTGAGACCATTGAACCAACAACGGACACTAAGAGAGTTCTTTTAAATGTAGTAGGAGATATTTGTACATGTTTCTGCATATATTGAGCCTAATTAAGATGAAAACAAGCAAGCTATTGATATTGAGCTTGGCTTGATAGTATTTTGAGATTATTCCAGCCCTAAACTTGGATTGTTGCTGGTTAAATGAACCTCCTTGATTCAGACATCAAACCAAATGTACAGATGTGTCACTCAGATAGCAGCTATATTGAAGTCTTAATATCCTACTCTGCTGACTTATTGGAAATAACTTTCTGCCAGGTATCTGATGCCGCAAGGGTTAGCTGACACACTTTGTGGTTCCCCTTTATACATGGCTCCAGAGATTATGCAGGATAGAAAATATGATGCCAAGGTGTGATAAAAGAACTTGTATATAGATTGTACTTGTGAATTTCTGCAACTCTTTATGTTGTTCAATAATAAAATGTATAAATGCAGGCTGACTTATGGAGCGTGGGAGCAATTCTGTTCCAGCTGGTCACAGGGAAGCTGCCTTTTGATGGAAATACTCATTTTCAGGTTTATATTTTTCAGTTATTTGTAATACTTTGCATACAATGAAACTAATTCATGTGGTTCGCTATAATTCTCTTTCTGTTTTCTTGTGATAACAGCTTTTCCAGAATATATTGGCATCTAATGAACTGCAATTTCCAGAAGATGTTTTGATGGACTTGCATCCTGATTGTATTGATCTCTGTAGAAGCCTTCTACGTCGAAAGCCAGGTAAAGATGTTCTATTTACAACATGGCATGTTTAGGATTTCATAATCTTATGTCATCTAAAAGCCTCTCATAGTTGGTCTATGCTGAGAATTCTTAATGCTTGGTTATATTATATTTATGTGCTGGAAAGCATAAGTGCAGACGTCCAAAGGAAGTCTACCTAATTCTTGGATTTGATTCAGTACTTGCTCGTTTCCTTTTTCTGGTAATTACAATATGTTCTATGTTGATTCTGGAGCTCACATGTTGTTATCAAAAATTAAGTGCATCATAACAGAGGAAAATGTTGTATGTTGTTCTACTGCAAGTCATGTTGTTTCATAGATAACTGGTCTTGGTACACAGTAGCTGTTCTAGTTTAGACTGATAATGATGGGAAGGTGACCATGTTGTTTAAACTTTTGATATTTTCGAACTTGCATCCGACTTGTCTTGGGACTTGGTTTGAGTAGGACTGGACCTGCTTGCTTGGATGACGTATTTGAGAACAACTATATCAGATTCCAAAGGCTTTTCCTGTGAATTATTTGGCTTGTGTATTAATTTGGTAGGAACCACAGTTTTAAGTTTCAAGTTTAAACCACAATGGTTTGGTTTCAATCTGGTCTGATTTGAACATGACCTCAGTTTTGGATTTTCAATCAATTGTTAATAGCTTAATCAGATCTAAATGAAAAGCAACAGGTGTACAAAAATTATGTATGCGCTGCAAGCAGGGAATTGGGAACCCATTTCGCTAGGACAAATTGCAGAGATAAATTATGTGGAAGCACAACACCGTAAACAATGTGGATGTGATATAATTAAGAAGAAAGCAACAAGGGGTAGTTTTTATGGATAACCAACAACAAACAATATATCTTACACCTCTTCCTGATCGTCCTTTGGTCTTGCTCCCACAGCCTTCATAGGGCATTAGTTAAAGAACCCAGTCTTGCCAAGGTCTCTTTCTAAATTATGGCCTCACCACTGGTTCTTGCTTGGTTTCTCACGACGCAAAAGGAATTGAAGAGAAATCTCAACTTTACTCATAGCATGACAATAATCTGGTATACGAGGTTAGCAGTTGCAGGGTTCCCTCAACTGTACGATTCACTGCTTAATCCATTCCAGACTTCCAGTGAGGAAAGTATGAAACAACAATTTTTTCTTTCTAAGCCTAATTGGATCCATATCTTTAGGAACAAAGTTTCTAATGAAGAAAAGTGGGAAAATAGCTCAGAAAATTGTCAAACTTAGTCTCCAGATTCGACTAGCTATGGAAATGTAAAATGGTAATCACCAGCAACTTTGTCAACAAATTTCAGCGAATCAGTCCTTATTAAAATGGCTGCAACTTTATCATCTGCACTCCAATTAAAATGATTCTTGATGCCATGGAAAGCTTTTTCAGTGCTGGGTTGAATGGAAGTGATTTTATGCTCAAATTTCACATTGGCAGGTTGATGGTCTAGTTGCTTTTGATGGTCTCTTTTGAATCGTGTGGTAACCTCAATTTTTTCAAGATTTATAAATCGGAACTTGATCTGGTCTTGAAGCCCGATAGCAAGAATCCTAATTTCCTATGTTTATGGATCCAGACATGACCAGGTCTTGACATGGTCTTGAAGTCCTATTTAAGGACCCAGCTTGTTTGAGATTACAGATCCAGACCCAGACAAAGAGAGGTTTTAAATTCTGTCATTTTCTTTCTGGGTATTTCCAGGCAAGGGATAATATTATCTGGACCCAGTTTACCCTGTGTTAGACTGGGTTGGTTGGACAGATTGAACAAATTTGGCCACCTTCAACTGTATACGGATGCACATACAGATACACAGAGATAGATGAAGATGATGGTGACACTGTATGTGACACTCTACCCTTTTGCCTCCCTTCTCTCCACCTTATTAAATTTTCCCAATGCAAAGAATAAGAGGAAAAGAACAATAACTTGTCACCAAAGTGGTTAAGGAAGAACTTGTTTGTTGTGGATATTGCAAGCACTAGTGCCTGAAATGGAAGACAGTGGGTTCTAATTTGTTATCACCTTGTACATGTATGGAAGATACTTGCATTTGTTAAACATTTATTTCTTGATGTGTTTTCTTTGTCTTTGACCACTGTATTATGCTCTGCACTTGTTGTTACTATGATTGAAAACATGCTGGAGAAAAGAAAAGCTCCAATATGCTTTAATTCAATCTAAAAGGAAGTTTTTTTTTTTGGTCTTGAGCCTGACATTGCGGGCCTAGTTACACCACCAAAATAAGTTTTGATAATTTCAGTTTTCAATTATTTTGCAGTGGAGAGACTAGCATTTGAAGATTTTTTCAACCACAAGTTCTTGGCGCCAAGGTTTACTTTAAACTTCATGTTCTTGTATATTAAATTGTGATATTAATGAAGGGAAATTAGCTTAATTGTCTCTATCAAAGGACTGAAGTTATGAAGTTCCTAAATCTATTTGATATCCGTAGAAACATTTTGATTAAATAGATTTTGATGGTCTAATGCTAACATGTAGGATAAGTGGAACTGCTATAGAGTCACCCGCAGATGTTAACTTAGGAGATGATGATCCATCGAATTCTTCAGATGTGCATACCATGAAGACTGAAAGCATGGATCGAGGTCTTTCATTCTCAAGTACTTCAAAAGGTGAGTTTCAAGCTTGCTCTGAGGTTGTTTGTTGCTGACTGATCTAATCTTGAGTATATGTCCAGTTGCCGACTCGTTCGACTCCATCGAACAAGAATATGTTCTTGTTCCTGCTAATTTTGCTTCTATGGAGACTTTATTTTCTTCACTTGAGACATCCGTGCGAGATAATTCTACAACTAGACCTCCTAGTTACAGGCAGAAGATGACTAGCAAGGGTGCTGCTGGTCTGATGCAAACTAGGGAGCTAGTTGTTAGTTCTATTTGTGGAGTGGAGAGTGTGGGGAGCCATGTTTCTGCTCTGCCATCAACATCACAGACATCTATTGCATTGGAAGATGTGCAGGAGACATCATCATTGCATCCTTCCACTAGGCTTCAGCTTCTAAGCCAGTATGTAAATGCCCTCACAGAATTAGCACAAGGAAAGGTATGCAAGTTCTAGTTGAAGCTGCATGTATTTAATTTCTGATTGAATACTCTAGGATGCTCTAGAAGTACTATAAGTTTTGAAATCATGATAGCTGCAGCTGTATCAGTTGCAAGTTATCTGCATCATTTCTCGGATTGAAAATTCAGATGATATCTGACAGTATTCGTTTCTGTATCTGGTTTGGACTGGATTCAGACAGAAGTTTTCATATCCAATTGGATCTCAATGTGTATCCTGGGACTTAGTTATAATTTCTGCTGGATATGGACTTGGACAAGATTATAAGTATTTTTTTGGATCTGAGTCCAGATTTCTGGTGAGAGATATATCTAAATAATATTTAGAGCTGGTATCCATGAATGGAGTGTGAAAATGGAATCAAAAAAAATTTCAAAGAAATGAATCCTTAACATAAAATGGTTTGGTAGGAATAAATGAGCATATTGTGTCAATTAAAGAAAAGGCGACATTGTGCACTCGTATGAGTGTTTGGAACTAGAGAAGGCTAGCACCAAGGAACCCACAACCAAGAGGAAAAGCTATGACAGTCGTATAATGTTGGTTCTGCAATGGTCAAACTAGGAGGTGCTACATATAGAAGGAAGGCCAACAAACCAGTGATGGGAAGGATGGTTATGATTTAAGGTTTAATATCCTATAGAAGAATACACAATCACAGCCTGCTTAACTACTGAAGGAAAGGTATTTGTCAAACTATCTAGTTATTGAGAAGGTACTTGATGTTAGCCACCACACGCCAATGCTGGGAGGCCAGAGGTTTTAATTCCGACAAAGTTCCTAAAAGGTAGATCATAACTATCTCATATTAGAAAGATTGAATAGACATATACTTGGACAAAGATAGTTGTATTTCCTTTCTACTGTATTTTTTCCTAAAAAAATTGTAATCATCTTTGGAAAGATGTAAGCATAGGACAAAACCTAAGGTAGCACGGTGGGAAGTTGTGAGGAAAGATATGGAAAAGTTTGCAATAACATTAGAGACAGCCCAAACTTGGAATTGTTGTTGAATGAGGACTCCGAACCGAACCCCAAATAATTGCAATTAGGCTTGATGGTCATGCTTCCAGATTGGTGTTCTTTCTTAATGATATTAGGTCCTCATATATTTTTTTTGGAACTCACTGATTTTTAAGTTCATTTTAAATCCCACCTTTCAATTCTGGCATAGCATGGCAGTAGGTTGTTGAAAAGCTATCTCAGTTTGGACACATAAATTTCATCAGACCAACCTGTCATATAAACTAGAAAACTTGACATGCTACTATGTGGATGCAGTTCTCACCTTCTCACTAGCATAACTGGAAAGAATCTGTCATTGGAAAAAATTCTATTTGATGGTGACTTGTGATGGTTACAGCTTCATGCAGGATTGCATCTGGAATCATTTCACTTGAACTAGTGACTTTAGCTGTTTGGAAAGAAGCCCTAGACATATGTAATTTATGGATGGCCTCCAAAACGGAGACAGATACTTTCAATACTTCTTCTGCTAATGAGTATCTATCTCATCAAAAAGATCACATGTCTCTGAACATAGCAGAGGGAGTGGATTTCATGAAGCCGTCATCTGTTTCCTTGTGGGCAGAGAAGGGATTTGTTGTTGCATATGATCGAGCTGAAGAGATCTCTAATAGCTTGCGGGACATAGGTGGTTTGGCCAATAACTGATGATATTTCTGCCAATCATCAATATCTTAGCAATTTCAATTAAAGATTGTCATTTTAAGAACCATCATGTGTTTTAGGTGATTTGGAGATGCCAGATGCCGTGGAGATTATATTTCAAACAGCTTTAGCTTACGGGAAAAGTGGTGCTGTAAGTAATCAATTTCTTCCATTTACTGTCTAATTATCTGGATTAGCAACAGTAAAGTGCAAGGCCAGCTGATACAGTTTTTAAACTATTTTATGGTTACTGGAGTTTTATAGGACAAATGGCATAGACTGCTGTTGCTACTTTTGTCTCATCAATAGTCTTTCGCCTGCTAGCCTTTATGTAGCATCAGGCTCAAACAAGCACCTATCTACGCAATTTTTGTACCATATTCTTGTCATCTTTTCTTGCATAAGTTTAAGTGATTTTGTTACTAAATTGAAGTTCCTAAACAATAATCAACATCTGAGTGATCTGGATGTCACAAATTGGTTTGCTTCTGATCTCTTTGATTGAAATTTACATAAATAAAGGGTAACTTATAATCATAGGAAGCCTGCTATGACGTACAAGATCTGGCCATTTGCTCAAAAGTAAAACTGTAAAAGGATTGCACTAGAAATAATGAAATAGTGCAACCTCTATTGGCATGTAATCAGGTTTCAATTTGATTACCGAACACCATGCTTTTGGGAATCCTTGACTGACTCGGTACACTTGATCTCTGGTATTGTTATATTGATCCTCATTATTAACACTTCTTGTTCATCGTGTATTATTTCAAAAGGACTATGCAGAAAATAGAGTCTCTCTCTCTCTCTCTCTCGCACGCGCGCACATGAAACAATGATAATAGTAACAGCATGAAATGGGATTTCTTCAATGGAGATTTGATGGTTATATAAAAGTATACCATATAACCTGTCTAAAGAGACCTAAAAGTGGGAAGCATGTGCAGGTCAACATAGTCACAGTATTTGGCAATTTTTTGAAAATTCATATTTTGCAAATTATTCATGGCTCACTATCAAACCAACCATTCCATGAATAATTCGGACATTCACTAATGCATCATGAAGTTATCATCAAATTCAAGAAATTGCAAATAATTTGCAAACCCATGAATTATTCGTGGATAACAAAATAACTCAGGTGCCATGATTGCATGTGTGTACGTGCTCAAGCATCGAGGAACAAGGTGGACCATGACATTGGTCTTTAATGGCCTGGGATGATGGACTTGTGGATTAGAATTGCAATGGTAGTAATAAATCACCTTTTCACAAGGGAAGCTAAAAGGCCTTCTTATGTCCCATACTCTTTTCCTTCTCTCCTGTCCTATTCTTTCCTTCATTTATTTTTTCTCAGCCTCCAACATGGCAGGGGCCAGCAACTCTTGTTCGCAGTTATAGGTTCAAGTCATTCTCCCAAAAAAAAAAAGTTCTGTTGCTGGGTTCCAGATTTTATCATCAACAATTTTGATTATGAATTTTTATTATTCTATAATATATGTTCTAAATATTTATTTTAATTAGTCTGGTTTTCTATTTTTCGAATATACTGATTTTTTGCTGAATTTTGAACTTTTCAACATTGCCAAATTGTTCCTGATTGCTGAACTTGTGACTATGCTGGTCAGAGAGCCAGATTCTAGATCAGGTATGATGTGGATGACACAAGAGGGGCAGGTTCTGGCTTCTGTGTAAACAATGTCGTAATGTGTTGCCTAGAATGGGAGGCAACTATTGAAAAAGTAACACGAATAGTTTGAGACTATAGTGGCATGACTGTTCCACTTCCCGTTTCTAATCTAGTTTAACATCCTGGTCTTGTTGGAGACCTTAGCTGTTGTGGCGAACTGAGTCAAGGAAATTGTAACTCCCTTGGCTTAGTAAAAACTTTCTGAGATTGACTTTGATGACATTTTTCATTGTTGTCTTTGTCCCAGTACTCCTAGTTATACAATAGATAAAAAGTTTTGGCATTTATGTCTGTTGTTTTCATCTGCTGTCATCACTATTTCCTAGTTTAATGTTCCTTATTTTCAGGTGGATGAAGTTAGGGGACAGAGGAGCAAAGCAGTTGCATCATACTCGAGAGCAATCATGTTGCTTACATTTATTATGGTGGAAGCAGTGTCACTCCCGTTGAAGCCACCATTTTCGCTCTCTCCTTTAGATTGGCAACGGATCCAGAGATACATTATCAATTTAAGAGGTCGACTGAACAAGTCTCATATGGCACAACTAACTGACAGGCAAACTAATGAATCTTCCAGCAAGTAAATAGATATGACTCATCAAGTAGATTGATTTGACTCATCAAGTGACTGCCCCCGGTATCACTCAGGAAGCCATCATCTTGGATAACATCATAACATCTAATCACAAAACCAGTCATTGTTTGTCAGACATCTGTATTATAATCAAGTTTTCTTTTAGAGAAGCTCATCCATGCGTGGCTGGGTTCCCTAAAATTTTGGTTACAAAGCTCCTCATATGCAAATGAATGTATAATCTGTCTTATATCTTGATGACATTGTAAATAAAAAACTATAAACTGTACAGGTAAATCATTGTCAATATCAACTTGAATTTGTACTCATTTTATTGTTGAACTTTCAGTTTGGGATCGTTCCTACTGGTGGTGCTATTTAGATGTTCATTCAGGTTTCTGGTTCATATCATGTTTGGGTGCTCCAGCATGTTCTCAGCCAATCAACAGTTTGATAGAGTTAATGTAATTATTAATGTGATGTTGCATCAGTCAACATCCCTATCAATTCAGAGCTCTGCTCTTCTCAATGGCAATCCAAGCAGGCTTTTAAGCTCTTTCAGATTGTTTCATCTCACTGTTGGTGGGATAAATTTAATTCAAAACAGAATCACTAATAAATGTTCTTTTTTTTCCGGTCCTGAATGATGAATATCAATGCATCATGATAGAGCCCTTCGAAGAATGTTACTTGTGGTATGTTCCCTTGTTAGTTCAGATTGTCCTACTCTTGGTATGTTCCCCTGTTCAGAGCTTCAATCAGTATTTGCTTCATCCATCGTGTTGTGCAGCTTTCTGCCTCTGAAGCTGGACAGTCGTCACATTTTGCAGATTTGACATTCCCTTTATGAAAGGATCTAGAATTTTTTGTGCTGGACCATTGGTGTTGCTCATGTCCTAATCCTTCTTGGTGTCCCTCAAACCCTGCACACTGGTGCATATCTTAGAATAAGTGATCCCTTTAATTACAGATGACTTCTTGGGGGGTGTTTGGTTGAGGACAGTTGGGGTCTGATATCGGAATGAAAATGAGAGATTTTTATTTTAACATTCAGTTAGAAGAAGTTTTATTCAAATTTCGATTTCGGAATAGAATAAAATTATTCAATCTATTTAGTACTTAATTTTATTTTTAAAAAATTAAATTTTATTTTTAAAAAATTAAATTTTATTCTGATTTCGGTTACGAATTAAATGTTTCGAAAACTTTAACTATTTTGATTTCAATTTTAATTGATTCTGATTTTTATTTTAATTTTGATTTGATTGCAAACTAAATATCTCCCTAATATCTCATGTCAGTTAGGGATCTCATAGGTGGCTGGTGCAGTACATGGATGGAATTTGCGATAGGCATGGATGGTGTGGGGTGCTTCCGGCATTGGTGCTCTTGGCCTGTCATAGCCTCCGGGAGGACTTCCTCAGCAGGGCCTGGCATGTATTGAGCCCATTAGCTCACGGAACAACGAAAAAAAAAATGGTTACTTGATTCTTGACATGCATGTTATAGGAGTGGTTGCTCTGCCCTAGGAAGGGCTTTCAGTAGAGGCTTCCAAGGTGGCAGTCCAAAACTTTCCTAGGAAGAGCGAATGAAGGGTACTACGTACTAGCTCTCATTCTAGCTTAACCAAACAGGCCTAGTTAAAGGTAGTTTGTGAAATCTAGGTTCTTGAACTGCCCGTGTTTCAGGCCATTGTTTGATGTATTAAAGAATAGCTGATAACTACTAACTCATGCATTCTTGAGCAGGTACACTGGCATTTCTTGTATGATGTTCTCGTTAACCTTTGGTCAACTAGCTTACTAAACAGGTTCTTATTGAAGCAGTAGTTTGGTTGATGTCGGCGAGATTTGTATCATCTCCTTTAACGAATGCTGTGGCTACGAGAGGACTCTTTGTACCACATGTTGTTAACTTATGTTGGAATTCAACGCTCAGACTACATTCAGTGTCAAGAGTTGGAGGGTCCTTCTTTGCATGCATCAATTCCTATCACAAAGATCCTCATGTTGCATTGTAACCAAGCATTAAGCCACAGGTTGGCATAATAGATCTAACTTATACCTTTCTGTGCATGAAGTCGCAATTAAAAGCTGAGGCTGTGTAGCTCACATCGGTAATGGCATATATAGCACTTTAGCATGATTTTTTTGCTCATACCAAGTCTATGAGGTACTTAAAATTAGGTTTGTGAATAGCCTTAGTGAAAAATATAAGCATATTTCCAATGATAAGCTAAACAGGTCTTTTGCATTTTTAATTTATTTTTGGGTGCACGAGCCAAAAAGAGCACAATTTGTATCGAATAACTTAAGTCCACATGTTGTGGGGACCTTTTACTCCTTGAAGATTACCTGGCTCGTGTTTTAGTTCATCTTTCATTGGTAGCCATTTGTTCTCAGTCAAGGGGCAGTACCTGAGACGGTAAACTAATTTGAGGCCTACTTCTAGGTGGTTGGCCGTGCATTAACACCCACACAACAAGAGGCAATGCATACTTTACATCCTAAGGTAATAAAGCATGACGAATTCTCATGTCCATCAATCTTTCAAAAGAAATCCAACGATTACATGAGAAGATAGCGTGAAGTCTTTCATGCATGCTATTGGTATTGCTTACCCTTCCACACGTATTCTTGTCACCTTTCTCTTCATTAGTAGTTGCTTGGTTGTTCTTGGCTTCCTTCGAACATCTCCTGTAAGGTTTAAATGCTCTTTGAGTTGTCAGTTCCAATGTTTGATTTTGCTTAATTATCAAAGTATCTCCGCAGTCAATTGTAAAGTTTGTCACTTGATCAGCTGCATGCTTTTCCACTGAGATCAACCAGCAAACTCTGCTTTTCCACTGAGATCAACCTTTATCTGACACTCTCCACTCTCCTCTTGTCTGCCTTGAGCAAGAGTCTGAATTAACTGCATGTTGTTCACTTTTCCAAAAATTAGAGTATATTTCACTGAAACAAATGGATTCTTAGTGGATGAGGAATAGAAAATCTTTTGTCCAGAGGGTTGACAGCAAGGACAACACAAATATCAGTTTCAACCCTGTTTCCAAATAATGATGTTAGTGAGCAGTCGCCCCATCTGGCACAAAAATGCACAATGTTATGTTACTTGCATGCACTTCTGAACTATGCCTGAGCACATCACAAACCAAGTCTATCACACCACATAGATTGTAGAGCTGCTCAAATTTCCCCAGAAAACCTCAGAGGAAATTGAACAAGAATTTCCACTTTGCGAGGCTGGTCCTGTATCAGCTCAGCCAAGAGGAGTGGTTGGCTTGGGTCTAACAACCTTAGGATGGCAGCCTGCTTAATAAGATCATAAATAGATAGATATACATAATGTCAGACAGTGTGATTAATTTGACATATTGAATAAGGTTAGAGGCTTACGGCATATATTTTTGAAGCAAAATCATGAAAAACTACAAATTTCCAATTCTTGGAAAAAATAACTCTTCCAGTGAATGAGTCAACCTCATCCGAACACCTTCTGGGGCATGACATGATCATCTGTGGATGCTCAATTAGCTGCTCCCAATAATGTCATAATAGATGTTCTTGATTTTTGCAATCAAAGCTTCCCTGAAATCCATTTAGCATATGAAGAATGATAACAATATGGTGGCAAAACTCTTACTAGGGGATATTTTCATCTAACAGAAAAGAAATAACATCTATTATTAATAATGAAAATACTGAGAATTATTAATGGTATATTGTTGTTCATATAAAAAGCCACCATCTCCAAATGAGATTAATTATATCAACTTGCTAAATTAAAAGGCCTGGTCTAGCCTTCAATGTTGTTGAAGTAATGATAGCCCTGCAAATAAAAGCCACCAAAAGGACTGATTTTTCTTCCTCCCAATCGTAATCTGACTCAGTAAGTGAACTCTCGTTTGATGAAATGGCAGGGCATTGTACATTGGCAAAAGACTATAAGTAAGAACTCTTGTCCTTAAGTAAATTGAATTTAATGTAATTGGAGCATATGTGCTCTGTTTAGGATCATCACCATCCAGGAGGCAAACATAATGCCAAAGCAGAAGAATTAAGTTAAATCTGCTAACCATTGCACTCGGATAGCCTAACAAATATGGAGCAACAATATCTCATAGAAGGACAAGTTAGGACCTAAACAAGTGGCAGAGTCCATGACTCCATAAACAAAGAAGATAAGAAGCGCTTCGACAGAGGCAGAACCAAAGACAATGGAGTAAATTCAGCTAATAATAAAGTCCAGTGATTCCTGATTAAATATTCCAAATGACAAGACTGAATAGAAGGATTAATAAAATATTACATAATAATTGCAGGTGATCAATAAGATGGAAAATAGTTTGTCCCATACTTTCAGAAATAAGGAACATGGGAAATAGTTGTTTAATTAGAGCATCAAATTGTGGTGTAAAAGTTCCAGAATATGAATTCAAGATAGGTATATCTCATTTGTAGAAAATTAATTATGCTTATGCTGGTGTACAAACTAAGGTAGATGAATTGAAAGTCATATGTCTAGGATTACCTAGACATACTAGAAGATGCAACAATGTTGGTTAGTAGTTAAAGCAGAAGCATGAGCAGCAGCGTAGGAAGATACAAGCATGATAGCTGCAGTGAAGGAGGTTGCGTGAAATATGATGTTTTATAATTTATAAAGTTTTTCGACAATCAACTTAAGCCCCAAAACTAACATACATATCAATAAACACCAACAGAAGCTAGAGACGGTGATCAATACTCCAGAAAATAGGTAGCAATACCGCAGCACTGCATGTTAAACTGACATACATAACAACAGTAGAAAAAAAGTCAATTGTAACTGATGAAGATTCTTTAGAAAGCTTCAAAAATTCTAATGCCATTCCCACAAGCCTGACAGTACAGCAGATGGATCAGCGAGCAGAGCAAACCTCTAATGTTGTTACAGAAATGACAATAGGACAAGCAGAGCATGTCAAACCAAGTATGAGATAGTTTCTGCAATCTAAAACTTAGAAGCAACCAAAATGTTCAAAAAATGACGAAGATGGAAGCACAAGAGTGAGAACAGAATCTACGAAAGTGATTGGAGAAGAAAAGAGAGCTTCCAGTTTTGAATCTGACAATCTGGTGAGATAAAATATGTTTCACAAAGTCATTATATAAGCACATAATTGTGATATAACCACAATGTGCTTCCATTCCAGGTGAAACTCAAAATCAATGAAAAATTTAAAATCTATAGTGCCTGCAATTAGAATTGTAGGAAAAGCAAATCTGTTCAAGTTGAAATGAATATGTTCAGATTGAATTTGCAACAAAATAGGGCAGCCTATGGTCAGGATCCAGATATTGCAAAAAGACAGAAGAGGCGGTTATATGTTGATCTAGAATGATACAGGGGGCTGAAAAATCAAATTTTTGTACTCAATCAGGTCCCTTTGATCTGGTATCATGTGGCACTGAGTATTAAGAATGTAGAGCAGTACTTACTGTATTGTCAGTGTCTTTTGATCATCCAAAGTCCAAAATAGTATGAAGGTGAAAGTTAATTGCCACCGTAAGAATCAGATTCCAGTAGCTAAAGATTCTATGGTATCTCAACATCAGTGGTGGATGCACCATCCAGAAGCAGCAAACAAAGTTTATGATGGTTGCAGTCATTCCAAAATCAAATTATCGGTCTTGACTTCGCTGTCACACAAGAATCAGAACACCACAACTTCACTGAATACTGATAAATTTTAATAGCAAATAGCAAATCATTGGATCCTAAAGTTGTCCCAGAGACTATCTTTGACAAAGTCTGAGAAAGGAATAATGTGAACATGAACTTGATCTCAGCATGATCATGACAAACCTAAGATTTCTAAGACTATGATCTGGAGTAACCATCAAACTTTGTCCTACCATCTTGAGGTTAGCTTTGTGAATCCTGATTGTTTGCATCAATTATTCTATTTAAGGGCTGTCTCTGAAGTTACTGGATGGCTCACCAACCCTTTTCCTACAATTTCCACTAACAATAGCTTCAGCCTTCCCTCCTTTTCTTAGACCTTTTAATATATATTCAAGCACATCACCATATGAAAACCTCCTCATAACTTTTTACACGTGTCCATGCCATCTATATCAATTCTCAGTCACTCTAGTTTCAAATAGTGCAATATCCATGTTTCCTCTAAATGTATCCATTTTGCAGTCTATCTTCCTACTTCAATCATCCAATCACTTCAACAAGATCATTCCTGCTATATTTATAGCATTCTCTTTTAATTTTTTTCTTTATTGCCCAACATTTTGAACCATTTATAGCAGCCTAACTGTGATTCCTTGATTTATCAAAGCATGCATTGATCACATAAGACCTTAAAAGCACTTCTTCATTCATCCACTTAGCTCTAGTTCTAATTGTTATCTCTTTGTTCTTTTGTATATTTGATCCATGATAACAAAACCTGTTGTGTTATGGTACTGTTGGTCATGAATTTTAAACCATATAATTTGAGAGAACATTTTGAAGAAGGTATGTGATGCATCAAACCAACAATTTGGACAGTATCCAATGTAGGTGCAGTATTTATGTTATTCCATTTACAAGTATGGAACAACACAATGAAAAAAGAAAGAATCTAGAACTCACATGTATCACAGTGGTGTTTGTACATTAAGAATGAGTTTTCTGAATTAAAGTCTTGGCAGCGGAAAAAGAATAATGACCAGAACCATCATGGCCTAGAAGTATTCTTGTGAGGCAAAAGTTTCCATCAAGCAAAAATTTTATATTTTGCAGATAAGCAAGGACAAGTAATCATTAAGCATAGTCTCATGATCGGTTGGTCCAATCCTGTATTGCCAGTATTGTTCGTGAGGATTCAAGTGCTGATGCTGGTGGTTGTGCCAGCCACTGGCTGGCATGGCAAGTGCTGAAAAAAGTAAGAAATATCTGATAGCTCTTTTTATAGAGATATGAAGCCATATCATCCCATGTTGAACCAGCATGGGGGCTGGTATGACTTTATAAGCTGCAGTGCATCGTGTCAAGCACATATGCATGCCAAATGACTTCACCAGCCTAGTGCAAGCACAGGATGGTAACTAGAACCTGAACACTTGATTGGTTGCCATACAGATTCACACAGGTTAGAGGAATATTTGTCATATTCTTCCACCTTATTTACCTTTGTGGATGACACTACAATGCAATCACTGCACAAGGATACATTCAAGACTGTTAGGAATGTTTAAGAATAATAATTCCCTTGCCTTATGACAGATCTCTGAACGATGCATATATATATGCATGATTCATGAAAAATGCAAAACTGAACATTTGTGCACATAAAAGAATACATCAATACTAGTATAGAATTATTTAGGTATATTATAGATAGAAGCATTTGATCTCAGCAGCTCATGAAAATTTATAATTGCAATCAATGATTGGAATTACATAATTTACTAGTCATCCCGGCATTTTTTCCCTCCAATTCATACATAATTTGAAAGCATTTTTCTTGACTTCATGTAAGATGTTCACTGTTACAATGACATTCAGAAGTAACAAGATGGCTTGAGGTCAACAATTTTCACATGCCTTCCACTAGTAAAGAAGCATCCTTATGAAATATCAAGATCAAAACTTCAAAAGCTAACTAGGAAGACATGGTATGTGAATCCTGAATAGAAATCTTGCTTCTGTTGCACAATTCATATAGCCCCCATAGAGAACATGAAGAAGGGGATTCTAGTAAATTATCCGAGTATCATCCTAATCTATTGCACTTAAATGTGACTAGCTATTACAACCACAGATTTCAAGCTTGAGAAAATATAATTAATGGTAACTTATTTCATTTTGCGGAACAATTGCCTATCAGCAGATAAGTGATTCTACCACCACCATGTCAGGCAGATTGCGATACTCAACAACATACTGAAGTTTATGTCATAAAAGGGGTTTCCACACATGGCAATGATAGGACATCAAGTTGTAGTAGAGGGTATGATTCAAAGTAGTAGAGTTTGAGTATACCTGTCAGGCTTGAAAACCAGGTCACGATATGCAAACCACTGTACATAGAACAAAGAACAATCAGTAGCAACATATGAAAGTCAAAATCAACAAATAATATAAGTTAACAATCTAATGTAACAGTTTAAAGTGTAATTAACGATTCATCAACATATAATAAACTCAACATTACACTTTCTTGCATGAAGTGCAAGAAGAACAAATATAAAATTGTCTTCATGTTGTATTTAAGCTTGGGATATTCACTAAACAGGATCACTAATATGCAAGATTCCATGATTCAAACTGAAATAATTTTTTTACACGAAAAATGTGCTATGTAAATACTCCTCATATACAATAAATTTAGTTGCCTTGGGTAGAAACTATGGGTGCTGTGGATCACAGCTCTAAATCCTCAATAGAAGATTCTCTCTATTCCATTTTATCACAGAGGATCGAAACAAAATTGGAGTCAGACTATGTACTTTCTTTGCAAATACATAGCATTCATCGCCGGTTATATAATGATGCAGTAGACTTTTGGCTTATGAAAATGATATACTTCAATAAGAAACAAGATTCTTTACAATGAGCTAATTGGACAGATCATATATATTTTTGTAGTATGCTAGATGATTCCATTGTGATACCACACATGGTTCCGTGACAAAATGAAAAAAATGTGACTTACAAATTCTCTCTTATTACATATTATGTTCATAAAAAATGTGCTGTGAGCAAGAACTTACCCCTGTGTAACCGATTCCTACAAGCTCAAGAGCACCAGGAACTACAGGAAGCCTATCAATTGCCTGCAAAAATATAATAATTTTCTAAGATCTTCATCAAGAATCTGAGATTTCTCATATAGAGATTAAATTTCCTTGCAGAAATTAAAGATGCTTGGTTTTGAAACTATTTGATTGTGGCATTGACAGGCGACACTATGATCACCAACTACTTATCTATATCATTGCTGAGATTGGTAATATCATGTTTTTAATTACCGAGATCATTCCGCTGGTGCTCCAGAGTGCAATAGCACCAACAAATGCTAGGGAAGTCACTGCATACTTGTCTTCGAGTCTGTCCCACTGTCTACAAAAAGAGTCATGGTTCAAATCTTATATTGCCAAAAACATAGACATGATATCTATATACCAAAACATAATAATGAAAAACAGACCGCAGCTTGTATGCTTTTTACAATCTCTGGAACCTCTGTTACAACTTCAGCAGGTGTGTCTCCTGTGGCCATCGCAATAACATTTCTTGCAATTTTTTGACCTAAATCAGTAGAAACAAATGGCAGCATTAAGTTAGCTCTTTCTCTGTTTTTCCCTTGCATTAATTGAGTTCATGTAGGCAATAAGGTAGCTAACATGTGCTTTTTTATTGAATTTTGGTATCTAATATAACTAATGGCAATAAAGATCGTCAGCAAACAACATACATCAACCTGGGCTCACTTTAAAGGCCATCCTTCCCAAAGGACCAATTCTTTTTTGAGATAAAGTCGGGCACCTAATGCCTAACAAGCTTTCATTGAGGCACCAAGGACCAATGCTTAAACAACAGAACCAAGGATTCATGTATTATGCCAGGCAGGCACCTGATATCGGTTAGATCAAGATGAATAGATGTTGAGATTTTCAGATTTTGTCAAGGAAAGGGTATTGGAATACAAGGTAGCTTTTTGAAAACAGCACAGTGATAACGAGTGAGATAGCAGGCTAACATGATATCCACTTTGCTGATTTTCATCAATATCCACTGCTTTCATGGTTCAGACCGCATTAAACTATTACTGCAAATGTTGGGCCATCATATTTATATGGATGCAAATAAATCAGCTCCTATAAAATTTCTTAAGCTAAGTTCCAGAAACTGTTGGCATGAGAACATAATGCTAAAAATTCAAATTATGTGCCTTTTGCAGAGTCATATTGGTCCTAGAATTCAATCTGCTTCAAAAGTCAGTTGCCTACCATATAGTCAAATAACTCTCTAGTATAAGTTGATGTATGAATATCCTCTTTAGGCATGCAAGCTCTTGAATCTCATTTCAAGTATGCATACTGGCCAGACCATGTCCATAACTTGGTCCTACCAGAAAATAATAATTTCTTTACACCCCCTGCATCTCCCCCTGACAATGGAATGCACTAGTTAGCTTTACTTGCATTGGAATAATTTTGTCATATAGCTAATGCAAATAAATTTCTAGTGGAGCATATTGGAATAGAGATAAGTTTGCTACAAGGAGATTTTAGATGTATCTAGAAAAAGAGCAGGAATTTATTTTTTAAGCAAATGGTGGCTAGCCACCACTAATTTCATTCACAACATGAAATGGAGAGACAAGTTAGCTAAAAGCCTAAAAAAAAGGAAAAAGGAACTATAGACACTGAAAGCTCATCACAGTAGGTAGAATTCACACCCACTCCTAGCCTGAGAAACAAGAGTGAACACTATATATTCACACAAAAAGTCGACCTCAAGCTACAAAATAAAAGAGTCACCCCTCTACAAACAGAACAAGAATGTCAGTTATCCTCTCTGCTGAGGAGCCCTTGCCATCCCATAGCATGATTCTTTCAATGATCTCTTAAACTTACATATACAAATCCTCTTCAGCCTTGCCTTCTCAAGAGAAATCCCTGCTCTGTTCTTCCTTTTAAAAACCTGGATAGTTCCTTAAGTGACATGAGGATTCCGGTGCATGATATCTTGTTTGGATCATTTTCCATTACGAGCATGGGTTTTGATCAAAACATCAACTTGAGATGCTCTAAAGGTGGTGATAACTAAAAGCATATAAAGAAGAACTATAAAGAAGCTGAAGAATAGAGGAACAGCTAGAGAGAGGAGGAATGGAGAGCAAGCAGAGAGTTTAATTCATTTGACAGGCTGTGCACCCTTTATTGTTAACTAAATATATAATCCTTTCCTTCATTTACAGTTTAATGACTAAATTTTCTTCTAATGATGGCTGGCTAACCCAGAAGTATCAATTGAAATATAAACAGGTCCAAAATCCATATGTTAAGGCCCATTGCCTAATATTAAGCAGACTTGTATCTACCACATATGCATTACAGGGATCATGATTAAGAAATAATTAATTATTAAATCATCCGAACTCCTTCTTAAGCTAGAGAATTGAAATTAAAGGACTTAGTAATACTCAGAGAACTGTCTTCTTGACAAGCTCTTATGAATTATTTATTAGGTAGTCCCTTGAACCTGATATATGAATGGCAAGTTCCTTATTTTTTCATTCTTCTCTTAGATGGAGTGGCAATATTGGCTAGATTTATTATGGCTTGATTATTCGAATATGACATTATCGGACTTTTCATCAGGAATTTTGTCTTGGTGGGAAGTGATTTCAATCATAGACCTAGCTGGATCCTTCACTTTACACAAAGTATCTGAATGGACATGACATGACAAGGATGTGTGATCCTTGGAAATTGGTCTAGAAATAGAAATGCTGAGGGACTTAGGTGGATTTGAGAGTTGACATGCATCCACTTATAAGACTCATTAAGAAATGCATATAACATGGTTCACATGCAATGTGAAGCAAGTGCAATGGACTAAGTAGATTCCCTTATGTAGAAACATAAATTTAGTCTTTCTAATGCTCCTTCATGCTATCCCTAGGGAAAGCCACTAGGTCTTGGCAGTTGGCAATCTACCCTAACAAGAAAACACAAACGGGCAACAAACTTGATCAAAGAAAAGACAAGTGAACACCAAAGAGAGCTAAGGATATAATTAGTATGCAATGGAATTCCTCCGCTTAGAGTTCTCAAACCTTGCAAATATTCTGGACTGCTACAACCTACAATAAAAGCCTCCTCTCCACTTCAATCCTTCAAGAGACCTTAGGTTTTACCAAGTGGATCTCATTCAACAGTTAGAACTCTTCAGAATTTCCACAGACTACTCAGTCCAATTTCCACACCATATATATAATGTAGAATGCCACAGATCAGAGTTCCTTGTTTCCATGCCATATGAAAAGCATCACAAGCATTGCAGTTCAACCAGTGCATGTGCATTCCGATAAACCATGACCTGGGCAAGACTGCAGTCCTCAACACGGGACACCAAATTCAGACTCAGCAATAGATCTAGCAGCCATGGTTCCTCTTTCTATAAGGCAAATGTCTTAAGCCAGCAACTAAGTATCTAGGATTTTAAATTTCTGTGGAAAGATTTTAATAATATTTGACTATGAACGAGTGTGCATATGTTATTAGATTCAGCATATGCTAAGAATGGTTAAGGATAGTGTTGCGGTCAATCCCCTCGTCGCCTGGTCATCGGAAACGAGCGTCTGCAAGAGAAGTCCACTCAGACCGGAGGGGGTCTCCGGCGGGGACCCTCCGACGGTCAAGTCAGAGAGGAGACTAGGCAACAGTAAAGAAGAAAGAACCAGGGAAACTCAGCGATTGGAGCGGGAGGAGAGGTTTGAATGGGTTACCTCCGATCGGATCTCATTGAGCTGTTGCCTTACCCCTTTTATAGTGGGAGGCGGTATGGTCCCGCCGTCCATGATGTTGACAACTGTGGAGCC
>KE504872.1:718704-735004 GCA_000441515.1 Elaeis oleifera
GCAGTCGGTGAGCGGTACGGCCCTTGTGCTTGGCTTCCTCGCGGGCCGACTTGAGTTCAACCCCGAGGCGGCCAAAGCGTCGGTGAGGCGAGAGATCTCATCCTCAAGCCTCGCCTCCCGATCGGTCGATAGCTTCAGCTGCTCGACCAACACCGCCTTCTCGACTTCGGCAGTCTCTGCCTTATCCTTCCAGGCCGTCCGGACGTTTCCGAACCTCCGATATCCGGCCTCCAATTCGGACATGGCGCAAATCAACTGCGAACAGAAGCCGACTGTCAGAAAGATAAAATACTAAAGACGACAACGAAGAAGAGAGGCCAGGCAGAACTTACCCCGATCATGGTCGGATAAAAAGAGGACAGCATCTCGGTCACCGATCGAGTCTTCAGAACCTCTCGGTCGGCCGGAAGGAGGGTCCCCTGACACAATCTCCTGGCCAAGTCGTGGTTGGCCAGTGCCAACGCTCCCTCAGGGACTTGGACGCCAGACGACACAGCGCGATCCCCCGACCTTGTGTCGTCCGCGGGGGCCATCGGGGCCTTTCCCCGACCAGCCGCCCAGGCCCGTAGGTCGGGGAAGGAGGGGAAGCTCGAACTTGATTGAGCTCCCCCCGAAGCCGCAACGGGAGCCATCGAAGGACGTTCGGGCTCCCAAGCATCACCCCGGGCTTCCTCCACCGACAAAGCCGCCGACGCTCCCTCGGCCATGCCCTCCGTCGGTTGCTCCTCTGGTGGCACGGCCGGCACCGACAGCGCGATGACCGGCTCCGACTGCTCGACCGCCGATGCGGCGACGGTCGGGGCAACGTCTGGGGCCTTTTTGGCGGGCAAAAAGGTCCGACCCCGGACG
Source organism: Elaeis oleifera (assembly GCA_000441515.1). NCBI lineage: Eukaryota > Viridiplantae > Streptophyta > Magnoliopsida > Arecales > Arecaceae > Elaeis > Elaeis oleifera. Next base: position 719,554 of record KE504872.1, read on the forward strand.
CCGGCCTCTTCCTTGCCGCATATTGTCTGATCTCGACGTCCGTCGGTCTCATCCTCAGCGACGTACCTATAATTTCAATAGAAAAATCAATACGAGTTTGGAGACAAACGAGAAGCGAAAAGACAACTGATGGATCGGACAGTACCTAGACGGGGGACCAGGCTCAGGCCAGCGTCATAAAGAGCTTGTTCGGTAACAAGCTCTCTCTGCTTCGGTACCGATATGTCTTTGAGTCGGTAGAAGTCCTCCCGATCGTCCGCCTCCACTCAGCTGTTCTCGTTCGGCCAAGTCAGAGGCTCGCCCCAGCGAGAAGGAAACCCCCAAGGAGAGGAAGAGGAACAAGAAGAACTGGTTCTTCCACCCATAGATGGACGATGGAAGACCAGTGATAAAGGAGAGACCCTTCGGGAGATTGAAAACCACCACCCTCGGGCTTTAGGATAGGGTCGGAGGAAGAAGAACGTCCGGAAGAGAGAGATTCGAGGGTTGGTCGGCAAAAGCCGACACAACAGAGTAAAACTGATTATTAGTCGAACTGAGTTCAGCGCCAGTTACGCCGGACAGAGTCCGTAATAATCCGGAATGTTCCGGACGAACTCCAGAACCGGAAGACGAAGACCGGCCCGGAGGTCCTCGACGTAGAATGCCACCTGGCCCGCGGCGGTTGTTAACCGACCCCGACTCCAGGGGCGAAGAGCCGAAACTGCTCCGGGATACTGTACTGATCCCGGAGCCGATCGACATTCGGCCCCGAAAGTGAAGAGACCTCCACCTCCGGGATCGACCGAAGATCGTCAGTCGGATTTCTCGATTAATCTCCCCGAGGAGAGGTTCTGGCCATAACGCTAGAACCAAGAAGAAGAAGAAGAAAAAGAAAGAAATCCAAAGAAAGCGAGAAGGAACGGAAGGAGACAAAAGTCTCGAAGAAACTTTCGAGAATGGGAGCAGGGACAACTACTTGGGACGAGAGGGACCGCTCGGGCAGAATCTCTGCAGCAGAACTGTAAAAAATAAGGTTTTGGATACAAGTGACCCTATATATATAGAGTCCCTCGACGGTCGAGATGAGAGCACGTCCAACGAGGATCTCCCGGATGGTTGACATGTGGCGGCATCCGGGCCCTCCCTCGGCCCGACGATTCAACGCACCTGCCCCAGATTGAGCCACGTCGCCTCCGTCCGCGCGAACGACTCCGGCCCAACGACCTCCCGACACGTGGCGGAAGAACCGCGTCTCAGGATTAATTCACTGACGGCGGTCCGCGTTCCCGATAGGACGCCTGACACCGGATCGTCTGATGCCGGACTGTCCGGATCGTCCGCTGGTGAGATCGGCAGGATCAGGGCGTGACGCAATGAAGATCCACTCCTTTCGTCTGACGCCCACCCGTGTGGAAACACGGGCCGACATGACTTCAGACTCAGGAGTGGGGGGGCAATTGTTGGGATATACCGACTGACCCTGACGCCGACTCACCAACGGATCCCGACGCCAACCCATCCTCGAGATGGACCAGCCGACGACCGACTTCACCTGTCCGACGACGGGCGACACCGACAGTAACTACCGACGATGCCCGATCCGGGTGTGTCGGCCAAACAGGCCAACACTGCCTCCGACCACCCGAAAGGCCGAACCTGCATCACCGACTCGCTGTCGGTGGGACAGCTGACGTCTGACTTCCACAGACCCTTCTAAACGCCGACCGCACTCTCGAGTCACCATCCGACAGCCAAGTCCCGACATATAGTCGGTCAGTCCCTTTCAGAAATGCCGAATGACCGGCATGGGCTGCAGTCCTGTCAAGGGCATGCTATACGATCGCCAGGGGGCGTTGTGCTGTCAGGAACCTGGGGTGCTGTCCTGCCAAAGACACAAATTAATTCCTAAGATCTGTCAGCCCGTGAACGATATGATAATTTTCGATGATTTGACAACTCTCCAGTCGTCTACATCATCGACGACGGGACCATACTGCCTCCTACTATAAAATGGAGTAAGGCAACAGTTTACAGTAAAAGATTGGAGAAATCCTCTTCTTCTCTCCATCGCTGAGTCTCTTGATTCCTCTCTACTGTTGTCTAATCTTTTTTTGACTTGATCGTTGGAGGATCTCTATCGAAATATTTCGATCAGTATAAATTTTTTTTTACAGATGCTTATTTCGACGATCAGATGATGAGGGGTTAGCCGCGGCAAGACTGGTTGGTTGCATGTCAAGTTGGCGTGCTGGTATATCTATTGACAAGCAATAATGAAAAACCAGACTCCCTTGGGTATGCTACCAGCCATGGAGTGAAGCCTCATCAGGGTAACTGGTGTGGCCCCACTCATTAATTTATTTCAGACTGATTCTATTACCATGCACATGATAGATATTAAATAATGAGGGTGGGCGCCGTGGCTGCCATGTACTTGATTACCAAATGGCTTTCACACACGTCTTGGTCGGCACATTGTCGAAGAAATTTAGATGAAGACTGGTCTAACCCAACGCTACTCGTGTGCCAGTTGCAAACATGCTTAGATGACCGCGCCATTGACCGATTCGGCTCGATCTGAATCGATTCGATTTGATTTAATATTTTTTATTATTTTTTATTATTTATTTATTTTTTGGTAGAAGTTGTATATACCTTCTGCTAACGCATCTCGCGAGGGCACGGTATAACACCCAAAAAAAAATTTTTGTGCACCGCCCGTACCGTCAAATCTGATGCGGGATATATCATTTATTTTCAATATATATTTAATATTTATAATTTATTTTAATTTAAATAATAAAATATTTTTTAATAATTATAATATTTTTAAAAAATTATGACAGCTTTACACAAAATTATGATATATCTTCTCTTTCGAAAAATTATGATATTCCTTCATAGAATTACGATATCTTTTATAAAATTATGATATTTTTTCATAAATTATAATATTTTTAATAAAATTATTGATGTAACTGGTACAGGGTATAATTAGAGTCCCACAGACGCTCGTATTGCCCCGCACACACGTGGTGCTTCATAAAAATTATTGGTTAAAATTATTCTACCACATATATTTTATATCATTTAATAAAAATTATTATATCAATCTAAAAAATAATTTTTTATTTAAATCAATAAAATTATTAATTTAAATTAAATAATTTTTTAAATTTCATATTAAACTTAAACAATAATATTTTTTAATAATAAATATTTTGATAATTTTTATTGGATGGTGTAAGATACATATGGTAGAACAGTAATAATCAATAATTTTCCTAACAATAATATTTTTGGACAGATATTTAGATATTGACGATAATAATTTTAATTTTCTTACTTCTATATTTTAAAATTAATATAAAAAAAATAGATCAAAATTGATAAAAGCAAACCCAACATCAAATTCATGATAACTTTACTAATTATATAAGTTAAAATTTTTTAAAAGGAGGAGCGAGAATTAGGTTGTTTTGAATACAGATAAGGTCAAAAATTGTCAATTAAAATTCAATATATTTATTAAATATATGAAATATAAATTTGAAACCAATATTTTCATTAAATAGATAATCAGATTGGACCATATAGTTTATTACTGAATGGATCAATCAAATTAAATGAATTAAATAAATTTTAATAGATTATATGAGCCTAAGTTGATTAGACAGTTTAAGTTAATTGGATTAAATCGATCTGAAATGGATTGAGTGTATTTTAACTAGGTTCCAACAAGCCTTAACTATTCGACTTAATTATAAAATAGTTCAAAGTTATAAATCTGAATCTAATTATTTATTAAATAGATAAGCAGATTGATCCATTTACGATGTAAATTTATTTATATCAAACCCGCTTAAGACTGATTGGTTGCATGTCAGGTTGGCGTGCTGGTACACCTATTGACAAGCAATAATGAAAAACCAGACTCCCTCGGGTATGCTACCAGCCATGTAGTGAAGCCTCATCAGGGTAACTGGTGTGGCCCCACTCATTAATTTATTTCAGACTGATTCTATTACCATGCACATGATAGATATTAAATAATGAAGGTGGGCGCCGTGGCTGCCATGTACTTGATTACCAAATGGCTTTCACACACGCCTTGGTCGGCACATTGTCGAAGAAATTTAGATGAAGACTGGTCTAACCCAACGCTACTCGTGTGCCAGTTGCAAACATGTTTAGATGACCACGCCATTGACCGACTCGGCTCGATCTGATCCGATTCGATCCGATTCAATATTTTTTTATTATTTTTTATTATTTATTATTTTTTTGATAGAAGTTGTATATATTTTCTGCTAATGCATCCTGCGGGGGCACGACATCACATCCAAAAGAGAAATTTTTTGTGCATCATCCGCACAGCGAAACCTGATGTGAGGTATATCGTATTATTTTCAATATATATTTAATATTTTAATTTATTTTAATTTAAATAATAAAATATTTTTTTAATAATTATAATATTTTTAAAAAATTTATGACAGCTCTACATAAAAATTATGATACATTTTCTCTTTCGAAAAAATTATGATATTCCTTCACAAAATTATAATATCTTTTTATAAAAATTATAACATCCTTTCTTCGTAGAATTATGATATTTTTTTATAAAAATTATAAAAAATTTTCACAAAAATTATAATATTCTGTGTAAAAAATCATAATTTTAATGCAGGATACCATAATATCAGCACAAGATGTTATAATTTTTTCGAAAGAAAAAAATATCATAATTTTTATAAATATATCATAATTTTTAAAAATTATTTTATCATTAAAATTTAATAAAAATTAAATTATAAATATTAAATATATATTAAAAAATAATAACTACGTGATCTGATAGGATGAAGCGGTACTCTATGTTAGATTTTTTATGCTGCGGGCGGTGCACAAAGAATTTCTACACCGGATATTTGGGAACATGGCCCTGGCCCAGGCCCAGCTTTGGACTCGTGCCGTTGGATAAACGTACGACGCTATGTGAAAACAGAGATGCCCCTGTTCTCCTCGCCGCAACGGCACGCTACTCGCCACCGCCTCTCTCTTCTCTCTCCCATGCTTTTCCCCTCGCACGCCTCCATCCCGCCGCCTCTCTCGCTCGTCCACCTGACGCTGGCGTGCCTTCATCCCCTCTCGCGTGCGACCAAGCCCTCACTCGCGTTCCCCATCGCTCTCCCGCCTCCCGCACGCATCCAACCACAGCGCCTCTCGTGTTTTGACCCTCAACCCTCTCACCTCCACCATCTCTCACGCCCTCTTCCGCCTTCTCTTTCTCGCCCTTCTGCTTCCTTCCCCATCCGTGTGCGTGTATGGGTGTGTGTTTTGAGGGTGAAAGGGATTTTTCTTCTCGCTCTCTCCCGCTCTCCCTCAACCTCTTTATTAGTCTCCTTCCTTTCTTTGCAATGACACGGTACAAGATCGGTAGCCTAGCTGTGAAACAACAATAATTTCTCCATCATAAGAGTTGTTAGTTTAAAAATTAAAAATCTTAAAAATTATGTTAAAATATTGGTATGGTACTTGTTTGATGTATCTATAATTTTGGAGTGATTAGGTTTCCAAGCATCCCCGTGAATTGATTAGATTATATAACAATTGGCATCTACAAGATAAATAAAATTTTATGCTTGGTAATATTTATTGAAATTAATTATAAAATATCCTGTGTCACAAATTATTATGATAATTTAATTAATTATATATGAAATCTTTATAAATATACGAAATCGATTTATAATTGTATTTCTACTAGTTAATTGCATTGTTTCATCCATTATAATTGGATCCATTGTGTAAAATTATAATTATTGCATATTCAATTATTTGATATTCTAAATAAAGAATGCTTGATTTATATATGTATACATATTTGTATCACTTGACTCAAAGCTGAAATATAAATGGGTTTGTATTTGATTTCGTGCCCTATCGCAAGGGTAAAATGGTGGCCTTGCCATGAAGATAATCATTTTGATACTTTATCATAGGAATTGAATGTAGTGACTCCATCGTGGGCATAACAGTAATGATATCGTAGAAAGGGTTAAAAATGATGACCCTGCAATAATGATAATCCTCATGATACCAAACCATAAGAGTTAAATACAGCCATAGTGAAGACAATAGAGTTAAAATGGATTGAAAATTTGTTACTCAGACCTGAATTCAAGTAGACAAATGTAAGTATAGTAGATTACAAGATTTAGATATTTACTTTAATCCGATAAAATATATTGATTTATAATGTAAAAATTATTGAAAAGATAAAACATACCATTTCAGTATATGGATACTATTGAAAGTCAATGCTAAGTTTACTTGTATAGTTATATTATATCTTATATGATTTAATTGACCTAACTTATTTAATATAGCTTAATACAGTTTTATAAAGTAGATTTGTTACTTACTAAGTTATAACGATCATTATCTTTACTTATAATTTTTCAAATCTAAGGACCAAAGACTAGGCTAGTATTGACTTTTAAGGACAGCACTTAGGGATAAGACCATCGTTGTAGTTGAAGTAGAGCTAGTTTTGGCCAATTTATATATACTAAAGTGTTGTTCGGAAATTATGTATCAATAACTTAAATACTAAAAGTTGAATTGCAAATTTGGATAAAGTTTCTTATTATAACTTGTGGCGATGTGTATGAATATATGTGATATTTATTTAATAGTTTAGCTATTTTGATAATCACTGTTGCTAGTATATAAATTATACGATTTTTAGATTATTTTGAATTTACTGGCAGGTGGAATATCTTTCTTGCTCATGGGACCAACTTCTCTGAATATACCTGATGATTGCTGTGTCTTTAATTATAATTCTTAGGTGGAAAGCATGACAATATCCTATATTACAATTAAATTAAACATGCCGACAAATCTACTTTGAAAGATAACAAGCCACCGATATCTCTATTTCAATTTGCACCATGTCAAGGACAATGCTTCATTTTCCCTTCACTAGACAACGAAAGACACATTATTAAATGACAAGAAGTCAGTGACTTGTCTATAGAAAATTGTATAAAAAAAGACTTGTAGGGTGAAAATAGTGAAGACTCGATGAAGATGAACAACTTAACCAGATTGTTATTTTTAGTAAAAAGGCAGATTCCGCGTTAAAAGAATAAAAATCAATGACTTGATGACCAATAGATGCCAAACAAATCACCAATTGATAATGGTTAGTTTATCCAATGGAAATCTGTAGCTAACGCCAATTCTTAGAATTTAGGACAGAATCCTTGCTCAGCTAAGCTTTCAACTTGACTAGCTACAATAGTTATGATGCATTCATGCAAGAATTTAATATTGTTATCGCTAATTATTTGAGTATTAGTGATGGTATTTAGTCATCACATATAGTATGATCTTATATGGTGATAAGATATACATCATCATTAAAATTATTAATGATGGTTATTTTGCTTATAATCATTATAATTATTACTAACAATTATAGTGGAGGTATTCAAATTTTCTAGTGATGATTTTTTTTTTTTGGATATACATGCATGTGATCACACCATTCTAGCTAGTACGAGTACAACCCAAGAGATTAAAAAACAAAATATCCTGTAGAGCCCAGGTCCAGTCTTCGATGTGCTCGGCAACAAATGATGCAATCTAATTTGTCATGTTGTTCGTTTCTTGAAAAACGTGTCAAATAGGCACTGCGATGGAATGGTGAGGGAAACTCCAGATGTCGCGAAAGAGTGGATGAGCCTCCGATGCTTCACCTCATCCCAGATTTAGCCGATGACTATGAAAGAGTCATCCTCAATAAAACCTGCCTGGTGCAGATGATATCTGTTCAAATAGCACGAAGCTCTGCATCCAGGATGGAAGGCTCAAAAAGATGTGAGCCCCCCGCTGCTAGGAGCCTGGCATCCGGACCGCAGATGACATAGCCTACAACACTCCTACCATTAGTAACACTACCATCGAAATTAATTTGACAAACCCCGAAGGAAGAGGCTCTTAGGAAATGAAAAGAACCCTCTAGATCACTGCAAATGTAGCATGAGAGTCCTAAAAATTTGGGATGTCAAGAGATAGACCAACAGTATCGAAATGATTGTACTCCACAACTAGATAATAGGCTCTCTATGGCACCCGATGCATAGGCGCAATCTAAGTTTCAAAGATCAAGCCATTCCTAGAAAGTCAAATCTAATGGGCGACATACACCATCCTACCTCTCAAAGTATAAGTCGAACCTTTGGCCATACTCCAACGGATTGCATCCAGAAAGAGATTCAGCCAAGGGTAGCTACTCGCCCCTGTGGCTAACCACCGACTATCCTCTAAATCAATCTCGCTCTCGGACAATGAAGAAAGACATACTTCATCAACTCATCCTCCAGCTCACAGATTGAATAGGCAGCCAGAACCTCCATGCCGTTGTCCCTAAGAAGCGTACACGTCAGAAATTGATCTCAAGCAACCTTTCAAAGAATAATCTGACTCTAGGATAAACAACCACTCTCTAGATCCAAGCGGCCTCGATCCTCCTATCTAGCACTTATTTGCTCATCTCGATGAGATCCCTCACAAAAATCTTAGTGCAATATGATCGGCTCCACACTCTCAAGTTCTAGCTCTAATGAAGAGGAATCGAGATAGCAAGAATCTTATCAATGAGTTGATCGTCAAAGAGACAGATGACATCCTGCATCCTCCGGCCCCACCATCAACAGTAGTCAAGTCACAAACCCACAGATGGTCATCCACCTCCATACTGATGTAGGTTGGCCAACGTGAGAGGGACAAGATGAAAATTGAAGTATCCCGGCTCACATCAATCGAAGTCCTATCCCCAATCTGCCATCTGATTTAGGTCACCACTGTTGGGGCATAGGCACAAATATTATTTTAAATGAATGAGCAGTCGTGATCAATCTAGATCTGAGACCTCTGACTCTGTGCCTCATATCGAGCCCTCATCATCTTATTCCACAAGCAATTAGGCTAGATGAGGAATCTAACTGCATATCTAGCAATCATAGCCTTCTTTCTGACCCGTAGAGATTGGATCCCTAAGCCCCCATCCCGCACAAACTGGTAGACCACTTTTCAGGATAGTAGGTGAAGCCCATGATTGTCATGCCTTGAGCCCCACAAGAAGTTTTGAAACTATTGCTTTAGCCCGCCGAGATAAGAGCTTGATACAATAGTATTCATTAAGAGATAGACCGGAATGGAACTCAAGATTGATCCTATGAGGGTAGTTTTGCCCATCATGGAGAGGACATTGGCTTGTTAGCCCTTAAGGCGATCCCATACCCATTGCTTCATGGGTTTACAGTTGGCCTCCGAAGTCTCCACCCATGATAAGAACCTTTGAATAGATTAGGGCCCCAATCTGCTTTGAGATCCCTAGCTTATCCTGAATCATCTGCTTCATCTGGACCTTTGTCTTGGGGCTAAAGGTGATGGTAGACTTCTGTAAGTTTACAAGCTAGTCAGAAGCTGATAATAGGCCTCAACAATATCACAAAGTACCTCATATTTCAGATTGAGACCCGACCAATGAGTAAGTAGTCATCTACAAAAGGAAGGTGCTAGAGCGGTTGAGTCCCTGGAGTGGGCTAGTAGGGCTCCAGCTCTGACCTTTGAGTAGCCATCTATAAAGTACGGAATAGAGCATCAACATATAAAATAAACAGGTAGGAGGAAAGAAGGCACCCTTGGCATAGTCCGTCCGTCATGTAAAAAAAATCTATCGAGGTACTATTGATCAGGATAGGAAAGCTCGGGGTCTCTACATAGTCCATGATCCAGTCAATCTATCCATCCTAAAAGCCAAACTCATGTAGCATCTGGCACAAAAAATACTAGCTCATTCAATCATAGGCCCACTCCATATCTAGCTGGATCACCATCAGGTTTCGACGAATAGAGGCACACCATGAATCATGTATAAGTTTCTAGACGAGCAAGATATTATTGGTGATGTAGCGGTGACTGACAAAAGCACCATACTCTGAGCTAATCAAGTGAGGAATGATTGGCTTCAACCGTCTGATCAAGATCCTAGCACATACTTTATAGAGAGTTGTGCAAAAATTGATCGGTTTGAAGTGTCCAGACAGACACATCAGATCTCTTTGGGATAAGGGTGATTAGCATCTTATTTTACTTCTTTGAAAATCTCTTAGACTCAAAAATATCTGCACCACCTCCCCCCAGACAATAGGCTAGTACTGACGAAAAAAGAGAGGGGGAAACCCATTTGACCCCGGGGCCTTGTCTTTCCTAAGAGACCAGAGGCCCCCTAACCTTTGCAGTAGACATCATACGAGTCATGACCTCATTCTTTTCATTGAAGATGTGGCTTACAGGCTAAGACCCCTGGAATGGGGCATCCCTGCTTGAGGGTGCGGTCCAACGTGATTTGAAGAACTAGAGTATCTATCTTCTGATCTCATCACTGTCCTCCACCACTCTACTATTGCTCTCCCTCAGCTACCTAATACGATTGGTAGACGTTTGGATCATCATCGAATGGTGAAAGAATCTGATGTTCCGATCGGCCTCCATGATCCATTGAACCTGGACTGTTGCTTCCATAACATTTTCTGCTATTTCAATAAAGAGTAGTGCACATAGAGCTTGTGATGAAGCTCCCTTAAGTCAGGCTCTTGGAGGCCCCTCCTAATCCTCTCACTTCTGGAGCTCCATAATGTCCTCCTCTATCTCCTCGATCTATCTGAAGATATCACCAATCTTAAGATAGTTCCACTGAAGTAGCCTGTGCCTTGCCAACTCAAGCCTTCGGGTCATCCGATATCTCGTGTCATCATGGACCAGCCTCCTCTACATCTCTTTAATCAAATTTCATGATCTCGGGTAGAAAGTTTAAAACTTCTCAAATCTAAATGTAGTCCTAGGCATATGCAGGCCGTCAGTGAGGAGAAGCGGGCAGTGGTCTAAAGCAACCCTTAGAAGGTGCTGAACCTGGTGCCTTGGAAAGCGTTGGAACTAGTCAATGATGGTAGGTGCCCGATCTATCCTCTCCCAGGCCTTAGCTGCCTCTTGTCGATTATTGCATTAGGTGAATCTAGATCCGGTATAACCAAGATCAATCAGGCCCAAGCCACCAATGAACTTCCTAAGCTCTCTGAAATCAATACTATCCACATACTACCTACCATCCATCTTCTTATGGAACCCCACAGTGCATTTGAAGTCTCTGGTGATAAGAGAAGGCAGGCCCTGTGCCACCATTCTGAAAATCTCGAATTGAAACACTCTCTGCTTTCTGTACCTGGTGCTCATGTACACTCCGGATAGAACCAAGGGCCTTCGTTTTGCTCTAAAATGACTAATGCCACCTGCTGCTCGCACCTATGGAACATATCCATCCTGATTGAGCCGCATCTTCATTACATCATGATCCCTCCGGATAGACCCTTGGACTCCACCACGTAGGTGCTCCATACTAATGAGATATGCTGTCTGACACAGGCAAGGCTCCTCTCTGAAAGATGGGTCTCGAGTAAGACATAAATGTTAGGACAATGCTGCTGGATGATTCTGCCAAACGTCATTCAGAACGAGGGCTTCTCCATCCGCTGGGTGTTCCAAATCAATAGCCTCATTGGAGCAACTAGCAGGGAAAGAGATCTACACCAGTATTCCTCTCAGCCTGAATTTCAACCTCTGTCTCTACTGCACCGAGTCCATTGCTGATGAACTCCTCCCCTTAGATGGTTTGCCTTAGCCGGACAACTACATCATCATGATTCATATCCTGGCCACCCGTTGAAGAATCCATATGCATTGGATCCTCTCCCTTGAGAGGCACGGAGTCACCCTCCATCAAAGGCTCCAACCCCTACTAAAAATGCCTCTTCACCATTGGGGCACCAAGGTCAAACACCTGTTCCTTCATTTGAAGTATTGCTTTTCCCTTTCTTCTGGGGTCCTGGTTGAGAAGATGAAGATCCCATGGCCTCCATAGGTGGCTGGCGACTCCATTTGGGCTTTCAGGCAGGCTAGGGCCATATCCTTGGCCCTATTCATCTTAGCAGGACCCTTTTTGGATCCAATGGGCATAGTTCCTACCCACTGGGCCTCACAGGTGCCTGGCCCGCGTCAAAATATCACTAGGTCGGGCATGCTTGGGCTAGCCTGAGCCTACCTCCACGGATCCCACTGACTTGATCCACAACCCAAAGGGCCCATCCACCACATCGCCCCAAGCAGAACATCCCCTGTGTCTCGACCCGATGCCAACAAGTTGAACCTATTGGTGGGCCAAACCACACCCAGGCTCAAGCCCGCGCCAACCCTAGCACCAATCTCCATGCCTCCTACCTTTGATCCAGGCTTGGGTCAGAGGGGTGATCGCCACCGTGCAATCTTGGCTAACTTGATCCAACTATTGGATCTAGCTGGTGGGTCGACTCGATCCGAGCTCGCTTGAGTTGGCCCCTTTCTGAATCAGTTCATCCTGGATTCTAATTTAGGGGTCCGAGTTGACTCGGCCTCCTTCCTCCCCAAATTGATCGGCACCTCCGACCTGGGCAGCCATCATCGAACGGCTGCCAACCATGGCCCCAGACACAACCCTCCATCCACTGCTCCCACCTCCTCCCCTTCGGCTCGGACTATGTTCTCTGAGCGAAAGCCGGCCATTGAACCTCCTTCTCGACCTTCGGTCGGACATGCCGCCTCCAAAAGAATGAAAGCGCCCACACTAGAGACACATGCTGTCGATGTTTTCATGCACGAACTTTTGCTAGAAGGAGCCCTCTAGTCCCTTGATTAGCACCCTTAGTCTTAGTGGTTGGGAGAGATCAATCTTCACAAAAGCCTTGGTAAATCTGAGTGTCCGCCACTTCGCCGTGCACTTATCCATCGACGATAGTTCCTCAACCAAGCTAAGAACACTCCAAATCGCCATCTCCCCCCTAAGCTCCATCAAAAGCTATGGCAATCAAATCCAAATTAGGGCCAATCAGATGGCTCCCTCCGACGGGAAGAAGCCAAGCCACCAGGGCTCCATTGGTAGTGCCTGACTGGCGACCACTCATGGCCGATGGAGGATCAAATCTCTTTCTCCGGCTTTCTTGAAGTGGAATAGAAGGTGGCCCTTCTCGAAACTATAGCCCGCCGCCTCTCCTTTCAAACCCACTCGAAGACAAAAACCCCTAGCCATCACCTCCATTGCCACTTTCTATATGAGGCTCCTAAGCACTACCACCGAGGCCATCCACTCCTCCGATTCCATGCTCACGTCTTCCTCCGAGAGCTCAACTACCTTCAGAAACCACCTAACAAGCTCCTCTACCTTCTCTGGTGATTGTTTTAGCGAAACCCATGCAATGCGCCCTTGCACTGCCCTATTTCAACTAGATTCCAGCCGATCTTCTCTTGCGAGGCCTAGAATAGTTCTTGAGATTACTTATCATCCCCGCTAGCACTGTTGACCGTTGCAATCAGGTCGATCGTCAGTGATCAGACAGATAAGATCTCCATGCGAATCATCAAGCACCCAATAGGACACACAATGGAAAAGATGGGATTTCAAATATTCCAACACTAATTTTTTAATGATAATTTTGATATTATTAAAAACTAAATCATGACACGTGAATCTCACGTCACAAAACCAACTTAGAACCTCGATGCAATTGGCTCCATTGCTGTGCTGCCCTTCCTCAGAACCATGACGCCGTTGTCGGCAGTGGGAGCCAGCAGCCAGGGCGGCTGCCACGAGCCTGGCCTACAAAAAAAAAAGGAAGATAAAAGGCACCCTTACGGGATGAAACGCTAGAATGCCAAAGGCGGTGCCTACTCCCCGTGTACTCTTTTGGTGAGGCTTACGTCAGAAGTCCACCTCATGGCTGACGCAAATAATGATAAATTGTCGCTGATGTCATCCTACCTGCATCACTAGGCTTTCGTTTTATTTGGGTAACGCATCACTAGGCTTTCGTTGTTACACGCAAACAAAATGAAAAACATAAGAACAAAAATCTGGCCACAAAAATATCGCCAAAAGAGATAAGTGAGACATTTCTTTTCTTTTCTTTTTTTTTCTTTTGAGAAAAAGAAAAAGTGAGATAGAATCAAAATAGACACGGAATATTATGATTGGGTTTGGATTAGTGTCACGCAAAAAAGAATGCACAAAAAAATAATCCGCCATAATAATGTCGTCAAAAGTTAGAGTTAGGCAGTAGCCGACACCACGTATGAACACCAGAGACGACATTTTGGGGCCTTTGCCAAAGCTCAAACCAAACTCCGAGGCATTATTTCTTGAGATAAACGCAAGCTTTGTTGCTTGGATGCAAAAAACAATATAAGTCCTCTTAGTAAGAATATGTATCACGTACGTAATTTGCATCCATCAAACTCTATCCCCGGCTATTTATAGGAGAGACCGAGCCAGTTGTCATCAGAAACATAATAATAAAGTTGTTTTTCCTAGTTAACATGTCCTCTCCCATGGCCACTGATTCTACCAAATTTCTCTTAAGCGATCTTGTTTCTGCCCATATTAAATACGTCCCCTCCAAATACATCAGGCCAGAGTCTGACCGTCCTGACCAGTTCAATGTGGAGAAATCGAATGCGGCGATTCCTGTTATAGACCTTCAAGGCCTCGCTGGCGCTAATCGCCCCAAGTAGTTGAAGAAATTGGTTTAGCGTGTCAGAATGACGGATTCTTCCAGGTAGTACTTTGGAAATGCTGTTTAACGCATCAAAGGTCTTTTCTAAAAATAAAAAATAAAAATAAAAAGCGCATCAAGGATCCTTTTAATGCTTTCTCTTCCATTTAGTCTATGGTGGATTTTGTAGGTTAAGAATCATGGCATCCCTATGGATGTCATTGAAGGCATGCTGCATGTTGCGAAGGAATTCTTTCATTTGCCGGAGTCTGAAAGGTTGAAGAGCTACTCAGACGATCCTACAAAAACGACCAGGCTCTCGACCAGCTTCAATGTGAAAACCGAGAAAGTTAGCAACTGGAGAGATTACTTAAGGCTCCATTGCTATCCTCTCGAGAATTTTGTAGACGAGTGGCCCTCCAACCCTGCATATTTTAGGTACATAAAATCAAAACTTCTCTAGCATTTGAGCTTACTTTAGTCTTTTCTCTTTATATATATTTCCCTTTAAAAATTCCATTTATGTTGAGATCATGGTTTGGTATACACACACAAATAATAGTAGGCAACAGTTTTTTTCGTATAATTGTTTATTTATTTATTTTTGAGGGGTCGGGAGGCAAAAAATCAATGCAAAATTTTTTATTATAGAGATAAAAGTATTTATGTGACTACAGAAAGTAGAGATGGATTAGAGAATGTTTCAGCATAAAATCTATATTTTTTCTGGAACAAAATTTTCATCCAAAAGGAAACTCCAATCCTATCAATAAATAACATACTTGGCCCATAAAACACAAAAAAAAAAAAAAAAG
>KE504872.1:750026-765554 GCA_000441515.1 Elaeis oleifera
AGTAGGAACTCTGAGAAGAAGGCCGGCTCCCGTAGGAGTCCAGATGAATCTGCAACAGGGGTTAGGAGAAGGTGTCCGGCTCCCGTAGGAGTCCGGATGAATCTGCTCGCTCCCGTAGGGGCTCGACCGAGGTGGTCCGGCTCCCGTAGGAGTCCGGGCGAAGTCTGTGATAGTAGAGATCTGCTGTTGGCGAAGTTCGGCCGTTGACACAGTATATTGTAGTTCGGCTTGGAGCTGAATTCGACTGCGAGGAGTCCGGATGAAACTCGAAGAGTAGCCGATTGTCGTAGAAATTTGGATGAAGTTCGGTAGCTGTAGAAATCTGTCGTTGAGGAAGTTCGGTTGTAGACGAGACTTAAAGGGAGTTCAGTCTGATGCCGATTACTGTAGAAGGTCGGCCGATGGCGGAGCTTAGTGAGCACTTGAGGTGGCTCGATAGATGACCCGTGTGGAAGTAGTTCGGCGGTGTAGCAAGAGTTCGTTCGCCAGAAATCAATCGGCATTGTAGAAATCCGGCTGCCGGGGAAATCCAGAGAGATGTCATCCGCCGAGAACTTCGGCTGAGGGTATTTATACCCAACAGTCACCATTCAAAAATAGATCTACATAATTATTATTCCATCGATCAATTAAGCTCCATAGTTGGTAGACATTTTAATGTTGTGCTTCACGCAATACTGTGCCTACATGAGGTTCTACTTAAAAAATTAGAACTAATGCTTGAAAACTCAACAGATGATCGGTGGAGGTGGTTCAAGATTGGTATCTCAAAGATAATAATTACTCAAAGGGTGCATTACACAATAAAACAGCATCCAGTTGTAGGTGTAAATCCAAGACAATGTGACAAAGGTGGTAACTTATCCTCTTCGATGATATGAATGTCGATTCTAGAATATATCATATGCACTGTCCATGTCATTCCTTCTTCTAAGATCACATCTTGGAACAGCAATAGGAAGGGATGGGATCTTTCTTTGTAACTTTGTTAAGTTCTCTAAAGTCTATGCAGATAAAACTCTCATTATTTTTATTAAGAGCTATGCACCAGTAAAAAAAGCAGTAGTTGGAGGTTTGCCAGCTTTCTTGATTCAAGTTATTTCAGGAAGATGGCAAGAGGGATTAGGCCTTGCTCGGACTTCTTACCTAGCATATTCGAAAAAAATTACCTGCCTCACAACCAATGGAATGAGGATGAGGTGAGAATTTCTTATCGATTTCGTGCGTCTCTTTAATAATCATGTGGAATTCTAGTAGTGGTAGGAAGCTCGATAAGTAAGCCTTTCCTCTACATAAAGATCAGCAGAAAGTGAATCTAGATAGTCTATTGATTTGAAGACAAAATGCAAGTCCCCTAATTTACTAGCGGGTTATTCTTCTTTGATGCGCAGATGCATTATCTAGGAGAAAATACTGAGCTTAATCAAAAATTAATGAAAGACCTCTTATATCAGTCAATTGAGCCCTGTGAATAAAGAAAAATTCGGGCTACTAGCGAGGACATATAAGTTCGCTTGAGGAGGTCCTTCAATCCCTTTCTTTTCTATTGAATTGAACTTCTGTTTTCACTGCCCTCTACCTATGGTCGGTCAAGTCCAAGCTGCTCTTCTAATTGCTCCAATTGAAGAAAGACCTACCTGACATGAGACCAAGACTTTGACCATTGTTACTGGCTCTCGATGGAGAGTCATCAAGTGATCAGCACATAGTCTCGAAATGACTAATATCACACTCTGAGGCATTCGATGCAGAGGTCCCTCAGCCAAATCACTCAACACCAAATAAGTCGATGCTAGCACTTAAGCAAGCGTCGGGAGTGCTATTCCTGTCCCAATATCCAAAAGCATCGTTACACCATTTGACGGTGTTCTGGGGTGGACGACCGGAGGATGTATGCTTGCCCTCGGGGAAGGAAAGAGGAAGAACTCTAGGGGCTTCAAGCACACTCATTACCATTAACTAGATCAAAAGCAAGAGAAGGGGCAGTTGGTTGCATATATCAAATGAAATCTACTCTAAGTCAAGTAGAAGGAAAGTTCGGCTAATCCAAAAGGGAGATTCTGCGGCAATAAAAGGTTATTTTGCTTTGGCTTTATGAGAGCCAAATGCAAATTATAGTTTAGTTATTTTTATTTTGCAATACATATATTGATTGTTATTTTATTTATAATTATAAATTATTTAGATACTTTAGATGGTACACATATTAGAGTTCGAGTTGTAGAACATGATAAACCTAGATATTAGACTAGAAAGAATGAAATTACAATAAATGTTTGGATGTTTGCTCTTAAAATATACAGTTTATGTATATTCTGTCCAGTTGGGAGGGTTATGCACAAGATAGTAGGATTCGTTATGATGCAATTGCTAGAAAAAATGGGAGGGCTAAGAGTACCTAGAGAAATTGATGTTTACTTTTCAAAGAGTTATCTTTATACCAAAGGGCTTAGAAATAAATCTTTTCTCTATTTGGATCAGTTGACAATAGTATTTGGTAGAGACAGAGCAACTGGAGAAGCGGCTAAGATACCAGCAGATGTAGCAAAGAATATGAAGCGAGAAGAAGGGATAGCAAATTTTATTGAGTTTGTTAATGAAGAGATGTCAAATGTAGATTGGAATAATAATATAGGTTTGAAAAATATCTAAGAAGATTGGATTGGTTTTGCATCTGACATACAATCACCTATGACATCCAACCTATTCAAGCAATAGATCCTTTATCTTCTAGACAATGTAGATCAAAGAGATCAAAGGGCAGCACTGAAGATGATCTATTGGTGAAAGTCCTTTCAAATGAGCTATCCAAGTTGTGATTGTATTTAAAATGGTTGGGGATCATATAAAATACTTTCAAATGGCTGGAGCATTCAATGTGGAAAAAGAGATAAAAATAAAAGTGTTTGATGAGATTCTTAAGGTTGAAGGGCTCTCAAAATAACAGGATGATAATAAAGAGAAAAATTTCAAATGATGTGCAAGAGACTAATTATTTTTTTAGTCCGCTAGAGAATTATAGACATGCATATATTCTTTTATATTGAGACGTGACCAATACGTAGTAGTTGCAGGTTAGGCATTTGATTTTAGTATGATATCTGATATGTATTATTTATGTTTACTTGTTTTAGTATTCAGATTTATCTTGGAGTCATATTTTGAAACTTACATACAAGTATTTGATGTGGGTTGTTTTATATTTAGTTGTTTTATTACTCATGTTTATCTTAGAGTGATATTTTGGTACTTACATACTAGTATTTGATGTGGGTTATTTTATGTTTATCTGTTTTGTTACTTATGTCTATCTTAGACTCACATTTTGATACGTATATATAATGAATTTTGTGACGAAACTGTGAAGTATTTATTGGTGGTCTATTTGGATTGTGGTATTATGATATATTTTGCTACTCAAATGTAACGATCAATGAGGAATATAAGTTTCAAATATCGAGCTATTTTGATCTGTATAGTTCTTTGGAGTAGATCACTTTGCCTGCTTATTTATTGGCATTATCCCAAGTCCATAATCCCAAAATTTTCAAGAATACCGAGTTTGTCATGATTGCAAACCTAAAACGACGGAGGAACACCTTGAATAGTTTTGAAAGATGGATGGAAAGCGGATATATTCATGGGCAAATAATAGCCGTTGTTTCCTTCACAACAGTTAATCTTGAAACCATCACTATTATTATGGAACCATCCCGATCTTGGGACATCTACTTGGACCGGCCAATCTTCCCTTCTAGACTACACCATGCTAAGGATACACGACATGTGGTTCACGTCTTGCGCTCTGCATTATTCTTCAGCCAAATAATGCCGTCTACAACTCGTCGCTAAAAGGAGGATACCATTTTACTAAAAAGGAGACTACCAACAACCAAAAAAATCTCATTTAGCTTGTTTCATCTCATCGTGCAAGAGGAAATTTCCCTTACCTCATGTAAAAACTATTTATTCAGCACTAACAAACTTAATGTTAAGACTGATGATCAAGTTTTCATCTCTGTTGTGTATATTATCCGATCTCATCATCGGCTAGACACGTGGCATCAGCTTGTTATCTGAGGTAAATATTTTCTCAGATTATATTGGCCCATAACCAGCCTCTCCAGTATTATCTGCTAATCGGCTTAATCCAAAATTGCTAGTAAGTGAAATGCTCATCTCAGTTCTTTTCCGATCTCCTTCATTTTACTTCAGTTATCGGCCGACCTGATTATTGACATCCAAAGCATGATGCCCATTCAGATAGTTACTAATGTCAGATATCCCACATCAGTCTGTTACCGATATGCCACCACATCTACGGATGGTTATCTGACAGCTGTCATCCAGCTCAGCTATAACTGTCTTTCAGTTGTATTCCAGTTCATTTACCACATGGACACCGTCCCATGATCTCTGCATAGTTGGTCATTCTGTTATAACAACCTAACAGCCTAATAGATCTCTAACGACCTAATAGCCTAACAGATCTCTAACGACCTAATAGATTTCTGACAGCCTAACCGTCTTTTTTAAGACCTAAACAAGTTCCCTCTATATAAAAGAGGACAAGGTATTCTCCGAAAGGTAAGTCAAGTCTGAGTGAATAGAGACAAAACTCTTGCCAGATTTCTCAAAGAAAATTAGAGTTCTCTCCACTTTTCTCCATTTAAACTCTCACTTCTTGTTTTTATTCTTCATGTCTACTACTTGTTCTCAAGGCCTCGACCGACTTAAGCATCGGAGGGTCTTAAACTGGAGGACATCCTTCAGTTTTGAGACCTTTTTTGCAGGTTTGGCTCGCGATTCACGTCGGCATGATTTTCAGCTCTCCAGCTCGGTTCATTACCGACCTCGCCTCCGGAGTCTTGCAGCAACAATCTTAAACACCAAAATAAAGTATATTTTTATTAGAAGTTGATAATTTTTATTCTAGGACAATTTGGTATGGACTAAAAGCTTAGTTTGATGCAAGAAATTAGGCTTTATAAAAAAACTCATCAAATTTGACCTAAAAAATATAAAAAATATTATAAAAATATGGATAAATTTTAGTACCTTATCCGAAAAGTAATAATATAAAGAATATGGGTAACAGATTTCGAAACCATTTTTTCATACATAAAAAATATTAATAGATTATTTTTATCTAAATATTTTTTTAAATATTTATTTAAAAAATATAAATTCTTAAATAAATTTTTTATTCATTAAATTCCAGACCCCAAAGTCATTATATATGTACGTGGTGTCCATTTCTCGACATAAGAAAATATTATCGTGATAACAAAGGCAAATGGAACAAAGTCCAATTGGCCCAAATAGATTCCTAGTTTTGAATGGTCGATGTGAACTGGGAAGGGCATGTTAAGTGTTTCATCCTTGAACGCCAAAAGTTTGGTCCCACACGTGCAATCAACGTGGCAGGATAAGGTTACGTACAGGACGTGCCCGTGAGGGTTCTCTTGACAAATGAGTTGCTGTCGTTACAGGCCCGTCCATTGCTTCCTCTTGACAAGCCGGCATGGTCCCCTCAAAACACCCCTCTTCTCACGCTAACCTCGGCACTTTTTCCTCTTTCTCTCCCTCCCTTCCTCCAAATTACATGCCTCCAACCAGATAATAATCATTAGCTAGTTCCTTGTCATTTTTGTGTGACAAAGCAATAAAAAAAACAATTTCCAACCATATTGTTCCTCTGATACAGTTACAGTGATTCATATTAATGATACATTTCCATGATGTTGTATTAGGCAATCTGAGTCCACCCTTTCTACTACTAGAATAACATAAGATCTAAATACTAATTTGCAACTAAATAGACGGCCATACACAAACTATATGGGTAACTCTTCTAATTATATGTTTTATTATGAAGGGATATGAAATGATGGGAGATAACGGTACCCCCTGTATCATTGTGGACTTTTGTTCATGTTCTTGTGGTCCATCCCCTTTTCGGATTCCCCCGCCGATGCAGACGGAGTAGCGACCCGATTCTTCTTTGGCCGATGTAGACGGAGTAGCGACCCAATTCTTCTTTGGCGGTCGAGAAGGGTTAGCTTCGAACGCTGCCTTCTTCTTGGCGGCGTGTGGATGAATGTCGGCAGACGACATTCGTATCTTCAGCTGCATGACTATAATCAGAATAAAAAGTCAGTACAGTTCAGAAATAACAAAAGCAAAAAATAAACAGTCGACTTTGCTTCAGTTTTTGCCAACTCTGCATCAGCTCTTGCGGAGGCCAACTCAGCATCGACCAGTGCCAACCTTTTCAGGGTGGCCTGATATCTTTCACGTTCGGCTTCAAGCTCGTCAATGCATCCATCTCTCTCTCTTCGGAGCCGATGGATGCAGTGCTTTTGCTTTTGATCCGCGACTCAAGAGACAAGATATTCTGGCAAGCCGACTCAAGTTCAGCTTCGGAGGATTGTAGATCGACGGTCAAACGGGAGACTTCTTCCCGAAGCTTGCCTCCGCTCAGTCGTCGCCTGAAGTTGTTCGAGGGCAACTGTCTTCTCAGTATTGGGGCCGCCACTTTATCCATCCAGGACCGACGGAAGTTAGCAATCTTCCGATAACCGACCTCCAGGTCGTGCATGTCATGTGCCCACTGAAAACAGAAGATGAATCAAATCAGATCAAAAAAAAGAAAATAAAAAAAAGAAGATATGTTGAAGAACTCACCCCGAGTATCATTGGCTAAAGGAAAAAACATCTTGACTATTGTCCGATTTTTCTATATTCTTCCGATCAGTCGGGAGAAGAACAGCTTGGATGAGCCGCTTGGCCAATGCTGGATTGGCCAAAGCCGATTTACCTTCGAAAATTTTGATGTCAAAAAGAACGGGATGGCCTGCCGACGATCCATCATCTACCAAAGTCGCCGACGCCTTCCCCTGATCTCCTATCGACAGCCCCATGTTTGAGAACGTAGGAAAGTCGGCGCTCGACTGCGCCCGAGAACGTTCCACTATTGAAACGGCTGGTGCAGCCATAGACTGCTTTGGTTCAGTCGCGACCTCCGTCTCGATCTGAACCTTTGTTGATGGAGCTGTCGATGGTGCTGCTGCAGCTCCGTCCTCTCCCGTCGTCCTATTTTCAGCAGATGGCGCTTCAGGAAGCGTTGTCAGGGCTGACAACGCCAAAACAGGTTCGAGAATTGATTCCGACGAAATGTCGGATTCTCTCACCAGTGCAGACGGAGTGGCGACCCGATTATTCTCGTTGGAGCCAGTCCTTAGATCAGTCCAGCACGAAGAAAGCCCCAGGGAGAAGAAGAAGAAACAAAAAGAATTGATTCTTCCATCCATGAATGGACGATGGAAGATCGGTAATGAAAGAAAGACTTTTTCTCGAGTTGAAGAACCACCAATCCTTGACCTTAGGATGAGGACGAAGGATAAAGAAAGTTCGAAAGTTCAAAAGACGAGGCTCAGTCGGTATGAGCCGACATAGCAAAGTAAAACTGATGATCAGTCGGATGGAGTTCGGAGCCAGCTGAGCAGGACAGAGACCGTAATAGTTAAGAAGATCCCAAATGAACTCCGAAATCGAGAATCGAAGACCGATCCGAAGGTCTTTGACATAAAATGCGATCTGTTCCAGAGGAGGAGAATTAACCCGACTATCCGCGTCAGGGGCAAAGAGCTGATACTGCTCTGGGATATGATACTGCTCCTGGAGCCGTTCAATATTGGGCCTGGATAAGGAAGAAGTTTCCATTTCTGGATCCGAAGGAGAGTCGTCGGTCGAATTCTCCGACCGACTATCCTGAGAAGAAGAAGCCCTAGCCATAAAGATGGAAAACTATAGAAGAAACCCTAAGAGAGAAGAAGAACCCAAGGATGAAGACAAGAAACTTGACCTGAAGCAGAAAGGGTGCCTTGGAGCTCTTAGCACTGGGGAAGCTTTCCGACAGAACCTTCCGCTGTAGAGGACGGTGACAAATGTAAAGTAAAAGTTCGGCTGAAAGCGACCCCATATATATAGGATCCCTTAACGGTCTGGATGAAATCGGTCAAATCTGAATCTCATCAGATGACAACACGTGGCAACGTCCAGACTGACCATTGATCGGATGGTTTGACGCACCTGCTCCTGATCGCGCCACCTCACCATTATCCACAAGAATAGTTCCGACCCAATAGTGTTTGGACACATGGCCCATATCTGTTAGTCAGAATCAAATCGTCTGGATGTCCTGAGCGTCAAATTATCTTATCGAAACCACAACCCAATGATGATTTCGTAGCTATCGAAACAATAAAACGATCGGAGATCTCTCGTATTCCAAAATCATAAAGGCCAGTAGCTGAATCGGGGCTCGAGGCAACACGTGATGTCTTCCTTCATCCAACGCGATAGACCACGTGATAATATACACATCGGACCACCTTGGACTTGGAAGTGGGGAGCAACTGTTGGGACAATTCAACCGACCTCCGATTTCGCCTCTACATCGACCGAGTGAACACATTACACTAACTCACAATCGGTTGACCGACCGACTGTCAGCTATTATCAACTAACAACAGACAACTTGGTTAACTTCGAATTGAAAATCATCGATATATCAGAATTATCGATCGATGCTCATTCGCATCTTCAGGACCATCGATTTATCGCTATTACCGACATATAGTCGGCCTATCTTTTCAACACACTTAACCGTTATAAATGATTATCGATTACGTGTCACAGTCATTAGTGGGCATAAGCAATCCATTAACTTCATGATTATAGTTCGATAATTTAGTGTCATAAAAAGCAGGATCACGTGCTCGATGATTATATCAGAATTATTTATAAAAGGGAGATAAATGAACAGCACGGAGGACAATTCTGGGTTAATATCCTATCATTTTAATTACTCATTATTTGTTGTTCACCAACTCTTCGTTGATTTAAGTATCGAAGAATTTTTATCGGATATAATTTTGATCCATAAAATTTATTTACATATGCTCTTTGCCGAAGATAGGAGATTGGCTGCAACCGTTATCATGTCACGTTAGCCGGGATTGGATGATTCAAATTCAGGCAATGTTGACGTGTAAACTCGAAATGCCGATTTTGTCGCATGGCTTTTTTTTTTTCTTTTTTTTTTTAAACCAACAAGTTTGGCCTAAAGCATTTTCCATAATTAATATGTGCGATACCATTCCTCCACGCTCCCACTCCACACTTCACTATGTCCAAAGCGTCATGGCATCGCCGGTCGTCCTCCCCTTCAAGTGCCAGACCCGCCTCCCCAAGTTCGCCATCCCGAGACGCTACGACCTGACCCTCAAGCCCGACCTCGCCGCCTGCGTCTTCTCCGGCGCCGTCGACCTCCACCTCGACGTCGTCGAGGCCACCCCGTGCCTCGTCCTCAACGCCCTCGACCTCGAAATCGACTCCGGTTTCGTCTCTTTCCGGACCGCCGATCCTCACCCTGGGGTAAGCTCCAAGTTTTATTATCGGCCATTGGAATTGGGTGGGTTCTCATATCCTGCCGCCTTCTCTTTGATCAAGAGCTACGGCCCAAGGAGGTCGTCCTCGAGGAGGAGGATGAGATTCTGGTGCTCATCTTCGATGAGAACCTCCCTCTTGGGAGGGGAGTTCTTGGAATTAGGTTCTCCGGCGTTCTCAATGACCACATGAGGGGCTTCTATCGAAGGTACTCTTCTCCTTCTCCCTCTGTCGATCTTCGGAGTTCCCCAACAACGGTCTTCAATCTCGATGAATTTTTATCTGTTTCTTGACGAACATGATTCATTGCTTTGACGATGGTTTAAGACCGATTTATTAAATCTTATTTTGTGCCTCTAAACAGTGTCAAAAGATTATTATAATATTTTTTGTCTTCACTCTCAGCACGTTTGTAGTTGATGGAATAAAGAGGAACATGGCGGTAACTCAGTTCGAGGCAGTTGATGCTAGAAGATGCTTTCCATGCTGGGATGAACCTGCTCTCAAGGTATAAGAGTCTGATGTTGTTATGTTTGATGGGTCACTAGTGTTAACCTCTGGAGAACACTTCTGCGTATAAATTATTTCATGCGTTTGGAAATGAATATAATTCCATTTCAGAAACATGTCAGAACATCCAAGAAAAAAGCGTAGGGACATGCTTGAAATATGAGGAAAACCACTGGAAAACCATTTTATTAATACAATTATGTAAAACTCGCCGTTCATTAATCTTGTACTAGTGTTTTGTTGGCTTCCCGTGCACCATCCACAAATTATCTGTTTCCATTTGTATAAGCCTTTTCGTGCTTCTATTTATGTATCATTTCCTGCTATTATTTGCAAGATACAATTATTAGCCTTGCTTTTCTTTGTACTTTAAGGGCCTGTTTGGGAAATCCAGTACGATCGGGTTGGATTTCCTATGGGATCATGGATTATACAGTCTATTTAAGTAAGGCCTATATCAATCCAATCCCTCTCCAGCTCAAATCTTGCCGAAGGAAAAAAAATATCTCCATAGTTTTATTATAATCCTGTAGTGCAACAAGTCCATTGCAGGCTAAAACTAGGATGGGCCTTCAGAAGCAAATGGATTGTATAGGCTAATAGGTCTGATTCCTCGAGTAAATTCAGCTCAATCCTGCTGGATTCCCGAACAGGCCTTAAGATGAAATTGGCACTATCCTAGAGTTGAAATGATAACAAAAACAAGAATATGACTGACATTGTAATCAACACACTAAAGTTACATGCTTTGGGTATCTCGGGCATGATCTTTGTTATTCTTTGATTACATTGGATGGAAAATAGAAGTAGAAGTCTTTTGCGATACAGGGTAATGACTATACAAGCTTTGCCATGGAACACATACACAGGAGACAAAACAACTTGATTTAAAAGAAGCTATATTGCAACCTATGGCAATAGATCTTTAAGCAAGGATATCTAGATGGTAAATTATAAAAGAAGAGAGGTTTAGGTCATCCATTGGAACCAAGATTTTTCCCCCTTTAGGGCCTACAAGCAAGATAGCATGAGAATGAAAACTATCTCCTTTAACTTGCACTCTGCCAATCTCTTAATTCACCTTGCCGCCCTATGTGGGATGCTAGGTCTTTACGTATAATGGATGAAACAAGCAACAGCATAAGAATGATGGGAGAAAAAAAGCAGGAGGAGCAAGACTTTAGGACTTGGAAATGGCTAATTTTTGTTATGCTGAAGAACTAATACCAATACAAACGTGTGTAAGAATATTTCACTAGATTGGAGTTCAAGGTTGCAATTTTTTTTACTTTCATATCATATAAGCAAAGTGAGAGTGATGTGAGAGACATGGAAATAGTGTTCCTTCAGGATAGTTAAGGTGGTCAGGTGCTCCTGCCCAAAAATGTGGTCAGGTGCTTCTTATTTCTTTTTCTTCCCTCTTTCTTTTTTTTTAATGGAATAGGATTGTGGTCAGGTGCTTATGATTGCCTTTTCTTCCCTCTTCCTTTTTTGATGGAATAGGATTAAAGATATATGAAAATTTGGATTTCGAGAGTAAAGACTGGTTCTAGAAGAGAGTATCTTGAAGGTGTTGGTTATCCTTTCTTTTCCCTTTTCTCCCTTTATTTATTTGGATTAGTTGAGGTCTAGACCTCTAGTGCCAAGGCATTGGGAAGGTCAACCATTGTATTAAAGAAAGGGGAAAAACTGTGGCATAAAATGGGCAACTAGGTATATGTCAAATGCCTAAGCACTAGGATGGCGCCTTACTGGATGCGTAGAGGTCAAGGTGAGCAAATAGGCAATAGGTAGCAATTGACCCTTCGTTTTCCAGAACCAGTGGCGGCCATGGCAACAACAACAGTTGTGGTCCATCACTACACTTCTAGCTGCAGCATGCTGTCACTAGGAGAAAAAGGTAGGTGGGAGGGAAATGAGGTAAAAAGATGAGGAAAAAATTACTGGTGCACTTTGCCAACATTGTTGTTGCTGTTGCTGGCACTAGGTGCCTCTGTTGCCAGCCTATGCTTTCTTCTCCTCTCCTTTTCTCTACCTCTTTTCTCTAGGGTGGGGCTTAGGGTGCAATTGAAGGGGAAGAAGGAATTTTAGGTTAGAATAGCACATCATGGTACATCACATGCTAGCAGCACTTAACTCTGTAGAATGAACAGCAAGGATTGTGTCAACATGCGATTATGGTGAAAAATTGAATTATTGAAACTTTATATTTAGCTTCAAAAACTTGTGCATGCCTTTTCTTTTAACATTTATTTTGTTCCTAATGAAAAGAAGTCATTACAATTCCTTCTTTGGGTTCATTGAAATTTCATCAATATATTGTGTAGTTATTCCTTTGATCAAGAAAAGTCTTGAGCAAGGAATGTTTTTCTGATGGTTATATAGATGGTGACTATATAGCTAAGAATTATTTTTGTCAACTATCATATCCCTGTATAGCATACCTTCCAGAAATGTTTCATTTCATGCGTATAAAGTTTCAGAATATTTTGAAATGCCAGACTATATGCCTCTGCTTATATATACTAAAATATTTCCACAGGCTTCATTCCAAATTACACTGGAAGTTCCCTGTGATTTGATGGCACTATCTAACATGCCAGTTGCTAAAGAAATTGTTGATGGTCAGTTGAAGACTGTTTGTTTTGAGGGGTCACCAACCACGTCGACATATTTAGTGGCTGTTGTTGTTGGCTTATTTGATTACATTGAAGATACAACACCGGATGGTAAGTATATAAATAGTGATATAATTTTCAGTGACATGCCTTTGACTTTGCTTATAAGAATGTACAATCATTCAGGGATTAAAGTTCGTGTATACTGTTCGATTGGCAAGAGTGATCGAGGAAAGTTTGGTCTGTATGTTGCACTAAGGTCACTGGAACTATTTAAAACGTGAGTATGCTTGCTATCAGTTTTTTCAGTATGCTATATCATCCTTTGATTGTTAAGTTCTTAAAGATCAACAAATCAATTCCTTTTCTTTCCCAAGATATAGGGAAAGCTGATTCTTTCAAACTGCATCTAGAATTTTTTTATTCTACAAGGGGGAAGAACAGTAAACTTTTTATAATTTCTTCATAGTTTTTCATTGGTTCTTACCTAATCATTAACATCATGATTGAAAAGATCAGTCAGACCTTATAAGATGTGAAACAAGAGGGAAAAGTAAATGTATTTTTCTTTTGATATCTTTCTCTACCTGCATAAACCTTGCTATATGGCATTTATAGAGTTGTACAGATATTTTCGGTGCCGTATGCTCTTCCTAAATTGGATTTGGTTGTGATCCCTGACTTTTCCGGTGGAGCAATGGAGAACTATGGATTAATCACTTTCCGTGATACAGCTTTGTTATATGATGAGCATCACTCTGCAGCTGCAAACAAACAATGGGTATTGATGTTTATTACAGCTTAATATGTTCTTTGTTACCGATTAATTTGGTTTTCAGAAATTATTAATGTTTATTACAGTTTCCTATACTTTGTGTGGCATAGTAAATTTCTGGATTTTTTTGAAAGTTTGGTTTCTGAATTCTTAGTGATGTTCTACACTATATGCTAAATTCAATATTACACCACTATGTAAGTTGGAGTACCTTCTGAATTTTTTTGTTGTTTATATTCTATCCTGGTTCAGATTACAACTGTTGTAGCACATGAGGTAGCACATCAGTGGTTTGGAAATCTGGTTACAATGGAGTGGTGGACCCATTTATGGCTTAATGAGGGCTTTGCAACGTGGGTATTTTCCTATGTTGACACTTCTACTTTGGTTACAGCAGTTTTGCTCTAGAATGGTGACAGATTAGCAGCTTTTGTGTTTCTTAGTAATTCTTTATGAAATATAATGCATGTATAGGTGAGCTATCTAGCTACTGATGCACTATTCCCCGAATGGAAAATATGGACTCAGTTTCTGGAGCAAACTGCTGGAGGTCTAAAGTCGGATGCTTTCAGAGAATCGCACCCTATTGAGGTACTTATTACCTTGCAGATCCATACTTCCTAGTGTGCTTATGTTGCATATGTCAAGGGGTGAGAATTTGTTACTTCTTAATTATTATGTGGTTTTCAAGATTTCTTCCATCTTCATTGCATACACATGAAACTATGCCAAATATGTATATACTAAAATGGAGGCTTTGCTTATGCTGAGCTCTCCATTCGCCACGTGGATGCCCATACTAATGATATCATTAATGTGGTCTTATTTTGATAATAAATCATACCCATTCTGTTTGATTATATATTTTATAATCTATTATATCTATTATATATAATTAAATTGGAGGGTGAACTTGTGCTGAGCTCTCCATCTGCCATGTGGACACCCATACTAATAATATTATTAATATGGTTCATAATTTAGAAAATAATTAGACTCTTATATCTATTATATTAGATTATATTTCTGTTATCTATTCTATTATATTTATTCTTTATTGCATTTATAGAAAAATTGGGAAAAAGAAAAGGAAGAAAAAACTGCACCCATGCATCGCATGAGTAATATGCTAGCTACCCTGTATTTCACGGAACAATAGGCTACCAACGGGAGGAGCTGAGGTTAAAGGGAAAAAACTTTCATCTTCTATTGAATGAATGTTGATGAATGGAGCAGCGTCCACAAGTGCACATGGCCTTTGGACGGCTCTCCCTGCAATGATGTGGACAAGGAGCCGCATCTCAACCATGCATGTAGGTAGGTGATGATTCATGGGGAAGCCCAAGGACAATTTAGTTGTCAGCAGAGCTGGAGTCCTTGACAAGAATGGGCATGGACACACAGTTTTAACAATTAAAACACAGTTCTGATTGTATGCATGTGTATTTGCCGCTTTCAAGTTAGTTATTTTAGATGTCCCTGCAGTTATCTTAATGAACATCAAAGTTATATTTGTACACATGATGATTGATCGGTATGTGAAATTCAAAATATTTGTCATATCAAAGGAGGATGTTATAAGCTTTCTGCTTTCATAAGGCATAAGTTGCAGGTAGAAGTAACCCATGCTCGGGCAATTGATGAAATTTTCATGCAATAAGCTATAAAAAGGGATCTGCTGTCATTCGAATGCTGCAAGCATATCTTGGCTATGATGTATTTCAGGTTAAGTTTACTTTAACCATATTCTGTTTCGTTAGATTGCATAACTTTGAAACTGGAAAATGTTTGTTAAGTGTTAAGGTAATGATTCAGCACTGTAGTTCATATGCATGAACTTGTTTGAGATATTGGAATTTTATAAATCTTTTTTTGACTTTCATGAAGCAACTTTCACCAAATTCAGTTATGCCTTTGCAAATGATAAATGAAGGATTCGGTGCCAAGAAATTCTGTGATTTACAGACTTACTAAATTATTGTCAAAAAGAATTGTCTACAATTTTCTTTGATTTTATTTCACTTAATCATTTTGCTTCATATATGATTTGAAGAATTTTGGAAACAAATCCACATCTTTTTGTAAAATAATCACTAGTAACTTTGCTGTATTTCTTACTTTACATGTTACTCTCTCTCTCTCTCTCTCTCTATATATATATATATATATATT
>KE504872.1:796815-818804 GCA_000441515.1 Elaeis oleifera
AATAAATTTTTTTCTTTTTTCCCTCTCCAAATATTTTTTTTCTTCCCTTCCTTCTTCCTCCCACTGCTTCCCCCCGATGATCCGCGACCGCCTCGTGAGGCCCAGGTCACGGCCATCCACGCCACCCACCGCAGCCCTTCCCACCGCCGTCCGCATCGCATCCGGCTCTGCGCGACCACCAAACCCATTTCTCTCCCCTCCCCCGGCTCCGGCGCCACCAACCCCCTCCCCTCCCCTCCCCTCCTCGGCTCCAGGCACAGGCGCACCCTCCGCGGCCCACCCTGCCACCATCCCCTCCCGTTTCCTCCTTTGGCCTGGTGAACCTGAGCTCCTGCGGCTCTGCGCGAGCACTGGCGACCACCCGACTCCTCGATAGAGTGGAGCGGAAAAAAAATAAAGGCCGGCCATGTGCGAAGAAAAAAAAGAAAAAAGGGAGGAGAAATCGTGGGATAGATGCTCGATTTCATCCCAAAAATCATGGGTCTAACCCACGATTTAGCCTTTGAAATTATGGGCTTATCCCATATTTTTATGTTGGGAATCCTGGCCAGATCATCATGAAATCATGGGATCATCCTATGATTTTAGCTGGCATGGCAATAAATTCCCGTTTTGAGCTTACGATTTGGACACATTGGCCCAATCAACTATATTTCAAAATAATTTCAAATAACCTATTTTAGAATTTTTATTAAAATAATATTAAAAAAAATCCAAATGAGGTACTGGAATGCTTGTATTCTCCCTTCTGGACAAAGATCATACGAGGAGCCGGCCATCTTTTCACCCTCTTATCAAGGCGCTCTCTTTCTCCAGCTAGCAAGCGGTGTGTATTTTCGAGCATCCTTGGAGCAACCATAGCATCATCTTTTTTGTGCTTTTCGATAAAAAGTAGCATTATGCACAAACCTACCCTTAATGTGTGGCTATGCACGCTGATTGCTTGTCCAACTTGTGCTGTGACAGTCGATGGCCTTTTCCTTTTTTTTTTAATTATTATAATAATTTATAATTTTATTCAAAAATTTAATAAAATATATTATTTAAATTTTTAATTCTATATAAATATTCAAAATCTTTTCAATGAATAATCGATATGGAACTAAATATACCTCTATACGGATCTTTACGTACTCCCCCGATTTAAGTCTTGCTGTCTTCATCAAATTAAGGATCTACATTTATGCATCCATATGTAAACATTACAATCAGTCCATGATCCATCTCAATAGATCCATGCTGCAATATCCTCTAGTTCATGTAGATTATAGGCTGGATCAGCTCTGATACCATTTGTAACAATCCATAACCTCATTCAAAAAGACTAGTCGGAAGGTGTTGCCACAAGGTTCCGAATTGAGAAGGAGTAGCTTAGTCGGTGGCGGTCCAAGGTGGAGCTCGATGGTCGACAGTGATCGAAGGACAATTAGGCCCTCCTAGGATCTACAAGAAAAGTTTGGTCATCGGAGATTCTTCAATTGAGAACCTTCTGTGCTTAAGTTAGTTGATGCTTTAGGAATAGTGAGGAAGAATTCTAGCAAGAGAGTAGTGTTTCTTGCTCAGAAAAGCTTATCGAAGGATCCTCTGAGGTCCCTTTTTATAGATGAAAAAGTATACATTACCTTGATTATCGATAATTGCTGCGAAGAATCATGGCCCACGATGGATCGTAGGTAATAGACAATTAGGGGAATTAAGTTGTGTGCCACATTTTGTTGTAACCATCGGGAGTTCTATTGAAACTATCTGATATTTAAGGGACATGAGGTTGACCCACATTCTCCTTGTAATGGCTCAATGTCCTTAGATTTTCTAAAATCATCAGCTTGAGTCTGATCAAGATATCGGGAGTAGTACGATATGATCGTTGGCAGTTGGTCGAGGATTGTGCCTGGAGGTAAAGTTCGATGGGGCCGTCCACTTCCTCCTAACTCTAAGGGATCTGAGTTAGGGCCGTAGCAATGAGAGCCTCCCACAAGAGCAGGACATATAGATGATGCGCACAGCTGAGGCCCATCTCAGTGTAGAAAGAGCAGGACATCCAAATAATGCTTGGTCATTGGCCGTTCATATGTTCGATGAGGAGTTTTGAAGATAAAGACTGAGGTGGTATAACTCCATAACATGAGGTATTATTTGAGTTTTTGATCTTATATAAGTATCTAAAATCTTTCTAGCAAATAATTGATGTGGGACTAAACATATACTACAAGAATTTGAGTTTTTTACGATGCTTAAAAATTGAACATCATAGAAACATAAGTTTTTTGGCGGCATTATGAAACATCGCTGATGAGATGATTTTCTATGACATTTGGCCAAACGATGTGGATTATAATCTTTTTGCGCAACGTTTAGGACAGAATGATGCATTTGGCCTCAAAAATTTTTTTTTCGGTTCTTTCCACATGCAACTTCACTCTTCCATCTCCCTGTTCCCAACTCCCCCCCGTGACTCCACTGTTCCGTCTTCCTATTCCCAACTCCCCATTCTGTTCAATGCCCTAGCCCCTAGTGCTGTGGTTTGTTTCTGACTTTCTGTTTGCCGGCCATCGTCGTCTTTCAATGTGAGTTTATTATCTTCCCCCATGGACAATCGGCTTCCATCTTCCCTTAGAAAAGAGAAAGCCCTCATCATCTTCCTCTGTCTTCCAATCACCACTCGATCGGAGGAGCCCTCATCACCAATGCGACGATGCCATCTACCATCTACCATCACCATCTTCCAATCATCGGTCTTCCGCCATCTGCCATTACCGACATGATGACATAGGTCTTCTCTCTTCTAGTCTTCACTCGTTGCCGTCGTCGTTGCCATTGTAGGTCTTTTCGTCTTCGCTCATCACCATCGTCGTTCACTATTTCAGGTATGGCTCCCTTCCTTAATCCCAAAATACATGAACAGAGTGGGATAAAAGGGGAGGGGACCTTAAGAAAATCATAAATTCTTTATCTCTTCAGTTCTGTGTACATCACCACTTCATTCTTAGTTCTCTATTGATCTTTTTTCTTAGTTATTTCCATGTGCACCTGAAGAGAATTCAAATTTTTCTTGCATTTTTCCTATATTTTCCTATATTTCCCCTATTTTCCTATTTCCCTATTTCTTTGTAAAGATGTGTTTTAAATGGTACATTTGTTGAAGTTTGTTGGGATTTTAATGATAGATATTTATATATAATATGGATAAACGTTGGATGAATTGTGTTAAGTTCTCTCGTGAATACATAAAGGGAGTCAAATCATTTATGACTTTTGTGGCTCAAAACAAGGATAAAGATTGCAAAATTCGATATCCTTATTCACATTGCTTGAACATTTATATGGAGCCTCAAGAGAATGTCTTCGATCATCTATTGAGATTTGGTATGAATCAATTATACACCCGATGGATATTTCATGGTGAATGGGTAGAATTTTAATTCTTAGTAATCAAGACAGATTTTCATTTGTGGATACAAAAGTGATGAGTTAATTAGGCAATGATTCAAATGAGGATGATGATGATAATGGGATAAGAGATTTGCTACGTGACGTCGGTAGTTTCTTAACGATTGTCCTACTGAGAAAACTTAGAGGCTTATATAGATGCTAGCCATTTTGTACTGACGCTTTTAATGATTTATTGATGGAAGCTACTGAAGAGTTGTATCCCAGATGTACAAAATTTTTAAATTATCATTTATTGTAAAGTTACTCCATTTAAAAGTATACAACAAACGGAGTAACAATTCTTTTGATATGGTATTATCATTGCTAAGAGATGTTTTGCCTAATAGTCAATCCTTGCCAAAGTCTTACTATGCAGCAAATCACTTTCTACGAAATTTGGGCTTGGGTTATGTGTCAATACATGTATGTAAATACGACTGTGTTCTTTTTGGAAAGAGCACCAAAATTATGACAGTTATCCAAAGTGTGGAACATCGAGATGGATGATTAACGATGGTAAGGATAAAAAAATCTCTTATAAAGTGTTATGGTACTTTCGTTGAAGTTTAGATTGCAACGAATATTATTCATATCGAGAAAGATGGCTAAGAAAAAGACAGCACAAAGATAGGCCTAGAAATGAGAGTAACACCATGATTCATCCGTTTGATGGTGAAGCTTGGAAGAACTTTGATGAATAGTATCCAGAGTTTGCTAGAGAATCCTGTAATGTGAGGCTTGGCCCAGCAACAGATGGTTTTAATCCATTTGGTAACATATTTAATGCCTATAGTATGTGGCCTGTTATTCTTTTGGCATATAATTTATCCTCTTGGATGTACATGGATGAGTCATTCTTTATGCTGTCACTGCTTATTCTGAATATGAAAGCATCGGGTAGAGACATTGATGTCTATTTAAAGCCATTGGTATATGAGTTGAATGAGTTATGGGATAAGGATATTGATATTTTCGATGCTTCATACAGTCAAAATTTTCGAATGCATGCGGTTCTATTATGGACTATTAATGATTTTTTGACCCATGGTAATATTTCTAGATAGGTTACTAAAGGGTATATGGCATGTCCTGTTTGTAATGAGCATATCTCTTCTCATAAATTGAGAAGCAAGATTGGTTACTGGAGCTATCGGTGTTTTTTTTTCATGACCATGCATGGAGGAAGAGCAAGAGGTTTGATGGCAAGGTGGACTATCGATCCCCACCTGTCTTGCCAAATAGAGATGATGGGATCAACAACTATCCCATTTGAAGAACATAGACTATAGGAAGCATCCTAATAATAAAAGATCAGCAGAAGAGTTGAATTGGATAAAAAGTATATTTTTTTGAGTTGCCATATTGGTGTAAGTTGAGATTGAGGCATAATCTTGATGTCAAGCATATTGAAAAGAATATGTGTGAAAATATCTTTGGTACCTTGTTAAATCTTGAAGGTAAAATCAAGGACACTATCAAGGCTTAACTCGACTTGGAAGACATGAAAATTTAAAGAAATTGCACTTGGTGAAGAGAAATGATGGGTCCTACTTAATTCATTTTATATGCTACACAATATCGAACATTGAAAAGAAGAGTTTCTGTGAGTTTCTTAAAGGGGTAAAGTTTTCGAATGGATATGCATCTAATATATCTCGATATGTTAATGTTGAGAAAAAAAAGATTATGGGACTAAAATTCATGATTGTCATATTCTCTTACAAAGCATTCTTTCTATCAGTATGTGCGAAATCTTGAAAAAGGATGTGACAGCTATATTGATGGAGTTGGGCGACTTCGTCTGTCAAATATGTCGTCGAACTTTAATTATGGATGACATCAAGAAGATGTGTACAGATATATCCTTGATATTATGTAAATTTGAAATGATTTTCTCATCAACTTTCTTTGATGTGATGGTATATTTGGCTGTTCATTTTCCAAATGAAGCCTTGCTAGATGGACCCGTGGCATATCGATGGATGTATCTAATCAAGAGGTATCATAGTAACTTCTTTTAGATGGTTGCCAATCGATCAATATTTATGTTATATAATTATTTAAATTTAATTTAGGTTTTTTGGCTCTCTAAAGAAATTTGTTTGAAATAAAGCTCATTCAGAAAGGTCTATTGCTGAGGCATATGTAGTCAAGGAATGCTTAACATTTTGTTCTATGTACATTTGACGTATCAAGACCCACTTTAATGTGGATGAATGAAACAATGATAAAGCCAATGATGGTGATATAACAGTATTTTTCTAACAAGTTAGGACATTTGAAGCAACTCAGTTTGTTTCTTTCTCAAAGAAAAGCAAGATATGGCTCATTGGTATGTGCTTACCAATTATGAAGAGATGGAGCCTTATTTTAGGTAAGCTCTTACCACCTAAAATTGTTATTAAACGTCCGATATAGAGATCCATTTCTATTTTGGCTTGTGGAATAATAGAGGTCGATTCATTAGTCATCCCCTGGCAAAGAGGTCGACTTGTTGACCTCAGAAATGATTTTGATAATGATCAAACATTGGAGCATAAAAATATACTAATATCTTTCAAGTTTTTTTAAGATTGTTTTATAGAAAGAAGCCCATTGAAAAGAAATAAAAGTCCCATTGAAAAGAAATAAAAGCCAATTGAGACAAGGGGTGGAGTTAAATTCCATGCAAAGAACCATTTGAAGAAGTCAAGTCGACTCATGGCCCAAAATGAGTCAACTTTGGCATATTTTGGGATGGCATGTAGGACTGGCATGGTATCGAGCCGACTCGAAACCAATCAAGTCAACTCCATCTCAGAGGACAGAAGATTAGTTCTATGGTCTGAGATTGAGTTAACTCCAAATATTTTTGAGTCGACTCGAAGTAGAATCGAGTCGACTTCAAGCAAAATCAAGCCGACTCCATCTCAAAGGATAAAAACTCATAGAAAGCCATATTTCTACCGATTGAGAATGAGTTGACTCAAAGACCAGTCGAGTGGACTCGAAGTCAGTCCGAGTTGACTTCTAAAGTTAACCTTAGTTGATTTAGTTTAAAATCTTGACATTGATTTTATTTGACTATATATTGCAGGGATTCTCGTGGCACCAGAATTGTCTAAGAAAAAAAAGAAGTACCCTTAAGCACCTCAGTAGTATCTCCTGATCCACCGCATTCTACTCAGCAGCCATCGATCCAGGGAATGGTCTTGCCATCATAATTATGGTCAAGGTACCAGTAGCTTCTTCAGAGCCATGGCACTGTGGCTACACTACTTCCTCTCAGTCACCACTAGCCACATTTCATCAGCTTCTTTAGATCCGACACCAGCAGAAGTCACACCTCTAGCTCCATCTCTAGCTGATATTGTACCCCCTCTATCTAAGTACCAGCAGCTTCTTCAAAGTCGTGGCATCGTGGCTCCATCACCTTCCTCTCAGTCGCCACCAGCCTATGTTCTACCAGCCTTTCCAGATCCGACACCAACAGAAATCACACCTCTTACTCTACCACCTTCCTCTTGATCGCCACCAGTCCGTACACCACCTACCGATTCAGAGCATACTGAGCATACACATCCTACCATAGACTTGGCTTCTAGTTTTAGCTTTACAGGTATGAATAATTATATGCCTATTTATGTTCAATATCATCTAAATATTTTAAATTAACATTCTTATTGTTGCTTGCTCATCTTGTAGGATCCACGAACATGGGAAGGAAAAAAGGTTGTACTAGAGGGGTCAGGTTAAGTAAGATAAACAAAGTCCTTAGCAAAAAAAATGGAGATCAACATCTTAACGAAAGAAGGACGACCCATTAATGCTGTTCAATTCACCAAGCTATCAAATGAGCTTGGTAATATAGCTCAAAATGTCTAACCTGTCAAGCCTAAATAGACCAAATTAATAGAAGAAGAGATGCAGATTGTATTTGACAAACTAGAGGTAAGTAGAGTCATTATAGTTGCATTTGTATTCTATGCATATTTGTTAACTAGTATTTAGTACTTGTTTACAGCAAAATTAGATGTCAAGGGTTTAAGGACAGATGAGGAAGTTTGTGCTAGTGTCAAAAAGATTCTTTCATTGAAGTCGAAGGATCAGAGGTACCGACTACATATGCATTACATTAACCATAGAAAGGACTCAAAGCCAAGTACTGTGACCATGGCAGAGTGGATGGATCTTTGCACTTATTGGGACAAAGATAGGATACAGGTCAGTATAACTTACATTATATTTGTATGTAAATGTCTCCTTTAAAGAATCTATTTTAGGTTGACTGAGATAAAATTTCTATCTTTTTAGCTAACGTGTGAGCATAACAAAAAGTCCAAAAGTTTCATCAAGTACCAAGCAAACATCGGGTTAAAAGCTTTTATACCTATACGGCATAAAATTATGAGATGCTGTACCTGGATTATGACTAATATCATTAGGTATTTAAGTATCTTGCAATAGTAACTCATCTTTTAAACAGAGTGAGAATGAATTGAATGGAGAAGAGTGCGATCGAATTATGTTATGGTATCATACTCAGTACACCCTAGGTCTTGGTGACACTCCAGGTAGATGGTTGACTCCTGAGTGCGAGGCAAAATGGGTGAGGACACTACACAAAATAAATTATGATTACTATTTTAAGTGAGCTTAGTTTTATTTTGAAATTAATCCTCTTGAAATTTTGTGGAATGAAATGATGCAGGTGTTAGAGCAGTCCATATCCGACGCCCATCCTATGACAGCAGATTAGATATGCGATAAAGTTCTGGAGACTAGATCAGATTACAGCTATGGTTTGGGAGTTGGACCTAAGAAGAGACTTCAAGAGAAGTTGGAGCAATCGTAGAAGCATAACCAAGAGATGAAGAATGAGATTGTAGACATTAAGGCATAGATGGAGCTTTAAAAGGCATAAATGGAGCTTCAAAATGCACATATGGAGTGTCAACAAAGGATTTTGGAAGCCCTGTGTGCATCACAGAATATCTTTTATCAGATTTATAACGTAAGTTACTTAAGTTGTTTCTTTAATGCATCTCTAATTTTTTTTGTAAGCATAATAGAGCAATGTATGTATTTGTTAGTGTAATATATAGGCACTTAATTGATTCTGTTTTCTTTTTGGCAGGGATCCCATGACTCAAGGACTTGTGAAGATGTGGTTTTGAGAACATATATGGCAGAGAGGCTTTATGCGCTTTGGATTGTCAACTTATGAACTCGTTTGTTTTGTTATAAGCAATTGGATAATGAGTTTGTTTGCTTTTGGTTAAAGGCAAATTGGTAGCTTAGATGAAGACTTGTTTATTTTTGGTAGAGACATGGTCTCTTGGTACTTTTCGTTGGAGATGTCATCTCTTTGGATGAAGATAATTTAAGTTTTAGATTATAAATTTGTGTATGGATTCATCTTGATTATGAATTGCATATGAGTTCATACTTTAGTTGTTAATGAATGATTCGTTGACTGAAAATGAATGATTTACTTGGTATTTGAATATATATTATGAAATACAATATTTTATATAGGTTATAGTTGAACTACCAATAAAGTAAAATATGACTGTCACAAAACATCCTTGTTCTGCAATGTTAGCGAAATTGTTCCACGATGTTTGAAAAATATCGTCAAAGATCCTCGTTCTGTGATGTTGGTGAAACATCGTGTAATCAGCCATGCTCCATGATGTTTGAGAAATGTTGCGAAAGATTTTTGTTCTGCGATGTTGGTGAAATGTCACGCAATCAACCACGTTCTGTGACGTTATAGAAATATCATGACAGATCTTTATCTGGTGACATTAGTGAAATGTTGCTCAGTCAACCTATGTTCTGCGATATTTGGCCATACGTCACACTTTTGATGTTCTTTCTGCGATGGTTTATGATGAACATCGTGATTGGCCATTAGCGACGTGGCTAGCATGATGTTCTCAGTGACGTAATGTCAAACGTCATGAAAAGATTTCAGCAACATTTTTGGGGACTTTTGGCAGTGTTTCTTAACATCGCTAAAATTTTTTTTCTTGTAGTGATATGCCTGTATGAATCCTCACAATTATATTTGACACAACCGATCTCCTCCTCTGGCACCAAGAAAGTTGATGTCTTGACCTTGAAAAATTATGCAAACACCTTATGCCACTAGCATCAACAACTAAGAAGATTTCTTAGATATGGAGAATTAGTATTCATCGATTGAACTGTTTATATGGAAGATACCTTGAAATTGATTTCTATATTATAAAATTCTACATTCGGCTTTCATATTCCTAACCATTATATATGATCTGTTTTCTTATAGAGATTCCTTCTCATATTATATTACACCATAGATTGGCAATTCAGATTTGGAGACAAGCTCCTATTTCTAATGCTGGGATAATGTCGAATCTTTCTTTTGATTCTTTTTTTTTTTCAAACAATTTATGAAATATCAACTTGAGGTAATCAAAGTTCAGAGGCTATATCGATAGCTTATATTACTTACATTATTTGGTTGGCTAGAAATGATCCTATATTCCAAGAAATCCTTGGAGTTTGAGAATTGTTATGATGAAAGCAATTAGTCGGGCACAAGAGTATACTATTGCAATTGCCTTAAAGGTATCTTTGATGATCGAAGAAAACTGTGGCTCTTTTTTTGCAGATTCTATGTCCTCTTGTATGTGTTACTTTTCTTGGGAGCCACCATCTCCTAGTTTTCTCAATGTTTACTTAAATGATTGTGTATTAAATAAAGATGAATTTGGTGGAGCAAGTTTTGTAATCAGATATGCAAGTGGTGCGTTGGTTGGACCAAAAGTGTTCGGTTATTTAATACTACTATTCCAATGAGAGAGTTGCAAGCAAATGGGAAACTATATCCTATACAAGTACAATTTTGAAGGCTTCTCATGTTAGACTAAAAGGGGACTCCTTGATGGTGGTTAGATAGCTTTCTAGTTCAATTACTTCTAGAATCGATATTCATCCTCTGAGACAAGATTGTAGAAGAATATGAGCATTTTTTCAATCTTTCAAGGTAAAATATATCTATAGAGGATAACAGTGCTATAGACTGGATGGCGTCATATATTGCTAATCATATATGTTTTGTCTTATGGCTAGCTATCATAGATATTGTAACAACACATGGCCTCATTTAAAAAGGCTAGTCAGAAAGTATTATTTGAGTTCTCCGATCTTGTATAAATATTAAGATCTTTCTAGCGAATAATAGATATGAGACTAAATATATATCCGTATGGATACTGACTTGATTATGGTCAACTTGATGAACCTGCACTGCAATATCTTCTGATCCACATCAGTTATGGGGGTAGGGTCTCCTCTGATATTATTTGTAACAATTCAAGATTTTATCCAAAAAGACTAGCTAGAAGATATTATTTAAATTTTTGGCTTTATAGAAGTACTCAATATCTTTCGAGCGAATAATCAATATAGGATTAAATATATAGTCAGTATGGATCCTCAAAGATAACCCTACTAATTTGTTAAACATCTTATTTTTTGATAGCTATAGATGTATATATTCAAGAATAGTTTAATAAATCTAGTTTAGCACAAAAAAAAGAAAATATTTCGATGTGATTGCGGAAGTCTACACCCATGGGAATTTTGTCGTATCCATTACACGCAATTGGTTGGTCCATGGACAAGGATCTTATTAGCCGAGGCCCGTATATTGCATAGATGTGATGAGAAATTTTTTTTGCACCACGGGTGGTGTAAAAAATCTGACTTAGAATGTACCATTTTTTCGATTGGTCCACGTAGCCATTGCTTTCCAATGCACATTTAATACTTGCAGTTTTATTTTTTGTTTGAAATTTTAAATGATGAAAATATCTCTACTCTTTAGAAAGAATTATAACATCTTGTGTCCATATTATGACATCCTACATACAGGATTCATAATTATTTTCCTCGGGATATCATAATATGATAGAGGATGTCATAGCACAGGATGTCATAATTTTTTCAAAGTACAGAGGTATTTTCATCATTCAAAATTTTCAAACAAAAAGTAAAGTTACAGGCATTAAATGCACGCTGGAAAGTATTTGCACAAAAATACTCCTTCATATTATGACATCTTGGGCCAAATTATGACTTCCTATATGCGAAAAATCATAATATATCACAAGATATCATAATTTTTTCTACAAGATGTCCTAATATGATGTATCATGTCATAATATGTCATAAGATGTTATAATTTTTTAAAGAGTCGGAGCATTTTGTCATTCAAAAATTTTAAATAAAAAATGAAACTATAGACATTAAATATGTATTGAAAAGTGGTGGCTATGTGGATTAATTGGACAAGGCGGTGTACTCCACGTCGGATTTCCTACACCACCCCATGGTGCACAAAGAATTTCCCTAGATGCGATCCATGGAGGTGCTGATACAATGTGCAGGCCCTCATATATATGGACCAGTTATGTGCATATGGCAGGGATGTTAACATTCCTATGTGCATGGGTAAAAATCTTTGTCCATCATCCCGTTAGAGAAAAATTGAGATGGAGCACACCACTTCATCAGATTGGGCTACCATAATTAATAATAGAGGCTATAGTGGTTTTTAATGCCATAATGTTAATACAATTCATTTTTTTTTTAATTTTTCTGACAAATTGTTCTTTCCCTCCAAGACACCATCTTTTACTCTATTTTACTCATGCTTGACTAGGATATCATATATAATAACAGAATATAACAATCGACAAGATATCAAAGAAAATAACAGGAAAGTC
Organism: Elaeis oleifera; assembly: GCA_000441515.1. Classification (NCBI taxonomy): domain Eukaryota; kingdom Viridiplantae; phylum Streptophyta; class Magnoliopsida; order Arecales; family Arecaceae; genus Elaeis; species Elaeis oleifera. The sequence continues at coordinate 809,004 of KE504872.1, forward strand.
ATAATAACCAATAGAATGTCATAGAGAATAATAAAAAAGTGTTAATAATCAATATGATGTTATAAAAAATAATTAGATATCATAACGAATAACAGAAAGTCATAATAATCAACAGAATATTATATAAAGATATAGAAAGTCATATTTCAATAATTAGAAGTTATAATAGATTGAATGATGTTATATCATACAACAAAAAGTCATGTTAATAATGTGATACAAAGCTACATAATAGCATTATAAATAAATAAATATCATATATATTATTCAAGATATTATAGAATAAAGAAAAAAGACTATTATTATTCTTGATGCCTTATATAACTTCATGTTGAATCTCATGACATTCCGGATAATGGTATGATATCCTGTTGCACGGTATGACATCATAAATCAGTAATATTATTTTTGATAATTGTTCATAGGATGCAAAAGGATGTTATATTATTATTATAATATCTAATATTTTCTATGACATCCTATTGATTGTTATGATATCCTATTATTATCTATGACAACCTGACCAAGCATAAGTAAAAACAGAGTAAAATATAGCATTTTGGATGGAAAAGACTTTTTTATTATAAAAATTTAAAAAATTGAACTATATTAAATTTTGTGATGTTGAAAATTATTATAGTCTCCATTATTAATTGAATTATATGATCCAATCCGACAAAGTGGAATGTTCTATCTTAATTTTCTCCATCGTAGATGGTGGATAAAGAATTTTGCTTGGAAATGAAGGATTCCATACTCGACTGAAGCATGGCACCATAATATCATCATGAGCTCAGCCCATGCCCGCATAATGATCATTGTAGCTGAAACTACAGATGGTACTTAAAGCTTTGCTCCCTAAGATCTAGGATTTTTTTATTATTTTTTTAAAACTTAATTACAAATACACCTCCAAACCAAGTTATTTCCAAAACTACGATAGTTCGGCTGACTGGGTGGCCACGTGGAGAAACCGCATGTTCTATATGCGGTTTCTCGTTGAAATCATATCCTGAACATGCAGTTTCAAAAATCCACCTGGCCTGCCCCTTAGAAAAAAATTAAATTTCAAAAATGAAACCGCATCTTGAATATGTGGTTCGTTTTGAACCCGCATGTTCTACATGCAGTTTTAGATTGAATCCCATCCAGCCTGTTAAATTTCAAATTGAAACCATGTATTGAACAAGTAGTTTCAATTTTGTGCCACCCTTGTAAAAAAAAAATCAAATTGAAACCGCATCTTGAACATGCGGTTTCAAATTAGAACCGCATATTGAACATGCGGTTTCAATTTGTACCACATCACGTAAAAAAAATCAAATTGAAACCACATCTTGAACTTGTGGTTTCAATCCCTTTTTATCCCTTCCAACCCACTTCTTTACTCATCCCTCCATGATTAGCCTCCTCCCCATCCGATAGGCTCATGTGGTCTCCTTCTCCTCATCCTACGACAAGTCTCCTTCTCCTTTTGCGACTGGCATCCACTCCTTCCCAATTGGCTTCCACCTCTTGTGACTGACCTCTTCCCCTTTCTCTTCTCTTGTCATAGTCCCTTCCCACTCTGAGCGAGCTCTATTCTCTTCTTACCGATTCCCAGCAACAAATTGACCAAATGGCTTCAAAAAGAGGTGGTATGATGAGAGCCAAGAAAGCTCATATAGAAAAAGAAAAACAACTGACGCATAGGTATGAGAAAGATTTATTTTTGAATAATGAATGTGGAGAAAAATTTAGATCTAATTATTCTCATAAAAAAGTTGTGGGAGGGAGGATAGTAGATCTAGATCAATTTGGTGATTTTCAAATTAAATTTTTATTTGAAAGAATGGGTTGGTTATCAATGATTACTCTTAACAAGCCAATCTATCCTACTCTAATAAGATATTTTTATAGTAATTTTAGTTTTGATAGATCAAGTTGTTCTATTTCGTCTTATGTCAAAGAAAAGATTATTGAGTTTGACTGTACTATGCTTGGTCAAATATTGGGTATTCTGTCAGATGGTGATGAGTATTTTAGTATTACTTGTTGGAGTCATCGAGTTTTAAAATATCTTCCCTCTGCCAAAATATTTATGAGGATAATGATTTAGTTGGTACCGCTAAACCTAGTGCACATGATTGCCTTTGTTGAATCATCTCATTCATCATATTTTTGTATTTAATTTCTTATATAGAGGGGGTCATAGAGATAATGTATCATTTCTAGATGTTTATCTCTTACAAATGATACTTTCAGGTGGTAGGGTTAATTTGCCATATATGATGATGCATTATATGAATGAGTGCTTTCAAAGTGTAAAATCTTGTTTATCCTATGGAGCTGTTATAATTGCTATCTTTGAGGCATTTGATGTCCCTATTAGTGATGATGATAAAATTGTGAAGCTTAAACCCACTGATATTTACAACCACTCATCTTTGAGATGAATGGGATATATTTTTTTTGATAGGGTATGGAGGCATGTAAGTGCTAAGGATGAAGAAGAAAGTTCAGAAGAAGGTGAGGCTGCTGATAGAGACCAGCTTATGCATCCTGCTCAAACTACATAGCCTATCATTGCTGCTCAGTCTGGCCAGTCTGCACAGTTTGATCAATAGTCATCCGATCTACGAGCATTATCTGCTCAAATAGATGCACTCGAGATATCTCTGACGAGACGTATAGATGAGGAATTTTCACAATTGCAGTAGTTCGTAGAGTACTTCTATCATCGGTTCCCTCCACTACCACAGGACCCTCCAGCAGATACTTAGGCCCTGGCTTCTTATTATAGTACTTGATGCTTCGATTAATGATGTTTGATCTATTTTTGGTTTGTATTAAAAAATATGACTTATGTATTGTTGGTTATGAGTGATGACTTATGTATCCATAGTACTTGGAATCATGACTTATATATTATTTGGATTCATTACTTATGTTTCGTTTGTATTTGAAATTTGGTTTATGGTATTGGGTTCATATTTTACAGTTTTAAAATTCAAGTTCCAGATTCATGGTTTCAGTATTTTGTTTTACAGTATTTGGTTTGTTGTCATGTACAAAAGATATATACAAATTAATTAAATAAAATTAAATTTCTCCAAAAACCCATCGGTTGATCGGCTAGCAATCAAATGGTCAATCGTCCAATGCAGATCGGTCGACCGGCGCCTGCGATTCGATCGACCTTAGGAGATCGAGCGCACCAGTCGATCCTAGCCAAGACTCACCGATCAACCTGTAGGACACGCTTGGTCGATCAGCCCCTGAGATTCGATCAACCATGGTGGATCGAGCACATCGATCGTCCCGACCAAGATGCTTCGGTTGACCTCTAGGTCTCGCTTTGGTTGACCGACCACTGAGATTTGGTCGACCGCGGTAGACCGAGCGGACCGATTGATCCTGATCATTCTTCCCGATTGATCGATCATTGAAGGGTGGCATGGCGTGCCATCCGATCGATGGGATCACTGGGTCGATCGATCAGATTGGAGGTTTTTTTTTTAATTACTTTAATTTGGTGGAAGGGTTGTGGTATTCAATCACTTTTTTTGATAAGAAGGTTTGGGTTTTTGATTACAGCATTGGAATGCATTTGCACAAATCCATGTGATCCATTATGGAAATCGAAAATACTAACAAATAGCTTAAATCAGATCAATACCAAGAAGTTCAGTACAATCTGGAATGTGACAGCAGCATAAAAAAATTATAACTACATCATTTAGTACATATAAGTCATGTCCTATATGGAGGCCATCTCCTCGTCCATACAGGTTGTTTCAATGATGCGTTGGTTTGGTTCACTTGGTCCTACATCCTCCTCCGTATAGAGATAACTATGTGCAACTCCTTCACCCGTATGGTCAACATAATATGAAGGTCTCTGGTCGGTTATTTTCGTCGCATACTTAAAACACACAGCTGCCTCGAAAACATAGGGAACTGACTCACATCCTCATGCGTATATGTGGCCGATAACATGTACAGAGTATATGAAGGAACTCTGCCATTGGAATTGGAGATGTAACATATCGTTGACTACCTCATCTGTGCCAGGTTGGAGGACATGGTCCATCTGATGCTCGATATCCAAAAGCTGAAGGAGTCTCCTGACCTGTCGGGGATCAGAAGGATGGACACGTATGGAGATGCGACTATGCTGGTTGACAGCATCCAACACGGATGTGCAAATATCCTGAATGGTGTGGGAGGATGTGGATATCGAATTTGGATAAGCAAGATGATGTATCCTCGCCAAGCCGTCACTTTGACATAGCAGATAATCAACTGGTATTCGATATAAATAAAGTAATAAAAGTAATAAGCATACCGGATAATCAAACATAGCACCACTGCATGTACATGTCATTGAAGTTCATGGTACCATCAATTGGAGGCCCATCTATAACGTAGTCTTGACGGCCTCCCATAAATCGAGAAAATGCTGATGAGTAACATCCTAATTTTGATCGACACATCCTCTGAGGTCGATCCTATACAGTTTGACATCCATATCACAATCGTCTGGAATGGATTACTGGATCCCAAACTGCCGCAACACTCTATCAGAAAAATGCCACTCTATAATGTGGAAATAAATGAGTGGCACTCAGCTACACCATATATCCTGTCCGTCAAAGCAGTAATCAGGTAGTCCCACAATGACATCAGAAGAATATGATTGCCATATCAGTGTATGAAGAAAACATGAAGTATAAGTAATTGACATAAACTTATGAAAAAACCTTCTAATAAAAATGAGATACAGATGTAATGCTTACCTGATTCGTAGTCTGTTGATTGAGATGGTATCGGTATGCAATGAGAACATAAGTCGATACATCTCTGATCGAAAAAATATCTCTCCATCTACATATATAATAACATGCATCTATTGGACATGATTTATACATACGTATAAAGATTGTTCAATCTTATTGCTTACCTCATGCCCAATGGATCAGCTGGTAATGCACCACCATCAGGTAGGTCCATAATAGGATCTGCAATAGGCTGACCTATTCTGTGTGGTGCTATAAAGGAAAATCTATCCCATACCCACAACTGCAATAATATCAAGGGTCTGGCTATTTCATGTGCATCTTTTCGGCTTCCTCTACACATCTCTCTATATAACCATGCAAGGTAGGGACTACCCCAACTATAATGTCCCACAATCTTAAAGTTCTTAAGTAAAGATAAAAACATAATATAAACCACATTATTAGATTTCTCACAAAATAGACATCCACCCATGAGCTACAGAATTTATGCCCTGGCATAACACCGTATTGCAAAGTCATCGGCATCAGGAGATAACTCAGTAAACTGCTCTCTCAGCCAGACCGTGCTAAGCTGCGACCCCTGGAGTCTACCCAAATGTGGGACAATGCCTAATAGATTCAGACAAACCTGGCACCAATCTTGTCGTGTACTGCTTGTCACTGGTAGTCCATCAATGGACAATTCGAGTTGGATAGTGACATCCTGCAACGTGATGGTGCACTCCCTTTGAGGTAGATGAAATGTTTGAGTCTCTGGCCGCCACCACTTTACCAATGCTGTGATCAAGTGCCAGTCAAGCTATATGAATCCAATGCAACTTAGTCCATAGAATCTGGATTGGCGTAGATATGGCATAATGCATCTGTCCAGTCACGTCAACCTGCACAATGTTAGCTTCCTCCAACGACAGGTAAGAAACCGCGACTCCTTGCAATAATAAATGAAAATACCAATACGAAATTAATTGAATATAATGAACTTTTTAAAGAAGATGTTAATGATATAAGTACATACTTTATCATCCCATACTAATGATGATCGATGATCAGCCTGGTCATGTAATAAAGAATCATCTGCAGGCCCGGATCCATGTATACGATATGCTACAAGCATTGAACAATGATTAGTAAAATATTTTTAAATAAATTCATTTTAATAACTTCAATTGCCAAGCATTGTAATAAAACTTTCATCACAGCTCAACTTAATACAACATGCTTAAAGAATACAGCTCAATGAAACATAATACAGCTCAATATATATGTCTAACATTTAAGTGTCTATCTTAAAGATTAATACACTTCTACTTAATACAACATTACAATTGCACTGTTTTATGGTACATATCATTCTCTATTTCTTATTTTTGGACATGTTCATCTGTCATGGCCTCCCTCTCCATAGACTCGACACGTAGCCTGGTTGCCAGATTCCCTCCAATCCATTTCATTTCGTAATCTCAAGGAGCATGGTCTACCCTTCTGTCATAACCGTTCTTGCATAGGTATGATAATACACTCATTGTGGCTTTGTGACCAATATTCTTGATATGGTGTGGGATGAAATTGATGAGCGTAACTGTGATGGTAATCATTTAGGATGTAGCATCAATCAACATATCATCAAAAATCAATTGCAGCATGAGCACAGACAGCCATGACATATGAACAAGGCAAATGATAGTATTGCCATTTTGACATGCACACGTGTGCTCTGAAAGTCTCACTATCTGCACCATATATTATACAAACATTAACTAGGTCATTAGATATAACTAAATCAAAATTTAATAAATGTGAGCAATACTGGTGACCTGGGTGTTGTTGCCTCTATTCATATAAGGCCTACGCAATGCCGTTTGCACTTGGAACATGCTGCTAGCTCTACAAAGCTTGTAACACTATGTGATGTAGCTTTGGATTGGTTGGTGATTATACGACCCATAACAAATGGAGTAAATCTTTCACCTCGTTCTAATGCATCAACTGTCTGAGTACGGCGACCATCAAAATATGATACAAAACGGCAGAATGTCAATTGTGCCAATGCAGTTATTGGAAGAAAGTGAGCATTTTTAAGCACTCTATTGAAACACTCCGACAAATTAGTAGTCATTGTTCCATATCATTTGCCGCCATCATGTGCTTGAGTCCATTTATCTAAAGAATTTCATTTAACCATTGAATTGCATCAGGTTTAAGTTTTCAATCTTTTCATATATTTCTCAAATTTTTTGATTTATGTTTGCATACCTGCCTTCTTCACCATATCCCTTAGTTTTGAATCTCGAAATCGCGAATTAAAATTACTTGCTACATGATGCAAGCAAAATACATGGAATGCATGTGGTGGTTGCCAACCAAGAAATTGATTATCTACTACAGATAAGATACTAGCATGCTGATCTGAGATTAGACATATATTATAATGTGTAGTAACAAAAGTTCTCATGCAAGCTAAAAACCAACCCTAGGTATCCATAGACTCCTTATCTACTATGGCAAATGCAAGTGAAAAAATTTGATTATTTCCATCCACAGTGGTTGCAATCAACATCTTCTCTCGGTACTTTCTATATAAGAATGTTGCATCGATACTAATCACTGATTGACAATATTTAAACCCTTCAATGGAAGGTGCAAATATCCAAAAAATACAATCAAATATAGCACATGCTGGGTGACCTATAGGAGTGTTGATGAATTTAATCCAAGATCCGAGATTGAATTCCTCTACAGCATGCAACCATTTTGGCAGCAATTCATATGACCTATCCCAATCACCAAATACCATGGCCATTGCTTTTTGCTTGACCTCTCATAACTTTCTATAACTGGCCATATAGTTGAATTTATTTTTTAATACTGCACCAATGTCAGTAATGAAAATTGTAGGTACTTCTTTCACCAGATCCTGTATTTCACTGACGATAAAATTAGAGTCTAGCCCACAATGATCTTGAAAAATATAGCGTATAAACATGTACACGGACCAGCATATCATGTGATTTCAAATTATCATGCTGCTTAATTGCTCGAAGCATCTATTGACATCCCGACTCTTGTTTTATATTCAACAACCCACAGTTTTGGCTCCGACTCAATAATCTTAAATTCACGATGCTTATCAATTGAATATTATTTTACCGTAGTTTGTAGTTCTACCTTATCTACAAAATGAAGCCCCTTATGTAACTCTTCACCTCTTTCCCATGTATTACACTCAGTTTGCAATGTAGAATACATTGATACATTAGTAGCTGCCCAATCAAAATGACTAAATGTTCCAGAAGGAGCTTCAAACATAGAAAATTTTAGACTCCTATATCACTTAAATTTCTACGTCACGTGAGCTTCCAATATCATGTGAGCTTTCAATGTCAAGTGGGTTTTCTGCATTATATGATGTACCAGCTTGTTGAGCATCCTCATCCACATCATCTTCGCTTAGCACATCATCTTTTTGAAAAGCCTATTATCTACATGAACCGTATCATTGGCCATTATATATAATGATGCTTATCTGATGATATCCTATGTCACGTCATGGTCTACTATACCAAATTGCTCCTCCGTATGTCTTGAACCCATGTTTGCTACGACATTATCTACAATGTACGGACTAGAGCAAACATTATGTTCTCTGACTTGCATTGTTGTTCCTAAATCCCGATCATCTACTTCAAAATTGACTCGATCACGAATATCTCCGACGTCTTTTAAGGGTTGCACATTTAGGTACAACTTTATATCGGATAAATATGGATGGAAATTTACTATTGGAAAGATTATCTCCATATCATCATCGTCGGTAATCAGAACAGCTTCATACTTGATTACTGATGGTTGCACAACTTATGGATATCTATATATTATTATTATTTATTTTATCTTCTATCCACATGAAAGATATTGTAAACTTATCCTCTAACTCCTCATATTTCATTCTACTTTAATTCTAATAGCTTTTGTGATCGCCCATTATACTCAATGCCATATGGTCCATTAACTATCAAACCATTAATATAACATAAGACTGTGATAATTTCTATCATATTTCACTACATACACAATAAAAAAAATAAATTTAGCTCACTATCAAATAAATGTATAAAAATTACAAATAAACTTGCATATATAAACAAATATATATAAATAACTTCTTAATATATTTTAATTATGAGCATTGCATGGATTATTGTGGTGTTGACTATTAAAAAAAAGTTTTAACTAAAAATGACAAAAATAGAGCATTCAACTTAATTAAGCCATAATCCACCTACATTATCAAAGAGCCCTAAAATTGGCATCATCAAAGAGCTAAGATGGAAACATTATGTTGGATTTTTCTTTTTATGAACTCCTGCATGAATATTAACCCAACTACATGTATTTAAGTTTAAGCTACATCACAATTTAAATCAATAACTAACATGCACTTTCAAAAAAAATCATCCTCATAGATTAAGCAATAAACAATAATTAAAAAATTAATTAACTTACCTACACTTGATACACGGAAAGAGAGACCGCGGGGGGCCGGTCGGCGGTGGGAGCCACCGCTCAATGGGGGAAGGGGAGCGCCCGATCGGAGGTGAGGATCCACCACTCAATGGAGGAAGGGGTGGAGGGGAGGTGGGGGTGATGAAAGAATATGGTTTCCGCAAGGAGGCCGATCCTGAGAGGGGAAGGAGGCCGGTCGCACGATGCGAAAGAGGTCGGTCGAGGAGGCGGATGCTGATCACGGGATGGGGATAAGGCCGATTGAGGAGATGAATGTCGATCGTGACACCACAAGAAAAGAGTATTTTTATGATAGAATTATTTATGATGTAAATATTTTCATCGCCACTAATAGTATTTATGATGAAAAATAAAATTCATCATAAATAATAAAATATATACGATAAAAATAATTTTTCATCATAATTATTGCATATTAGTAATGAAAAAATTATTTTATCACAAATATAAATTATTTATAATAAATATTTTTATCATAAATAATACACCATTTATT
>KE504872.1:872241-885807 GCA_000441515.1 Elaeis oleifera
TTTTTTCTTTATGTATTCTTTTTATCCTCAATTCCACATTTCTTCTTGGGTGAGGGTGAGCTCTAAAATTCCGTTTCTAGACAAAAAAACTCTTGCTCAACTCTGTCCATTTTAACTGTTCTTTTTCATTTTACGATTAATATCTGGGTAAAAGATACAGTTGATTGGAGAAGAGATGAGCTTGGAGTGCTTGGAACCGGAAGTCCGGAGCCCGAGTTCTGTCACCGAAATGAGCTATGGGAGCTTAATTGCAGGCCATTACCCCCACACGCCCTTCCTCCAACTGCTCCAGAGCGCAATGCAAGCTGAGGAGGAGACGGAAGAACAGGAAGAGCAGCAACTCCACTTCCAAGTCCTCCGGCAACAGCAGCAGCAAGCGCTTTTCACCTCCTTCCCACCGGAATCCAACCTCCAGCTGCTGCTCCGCCTCCAGAGCCACGAACATAATAAGCGGACGGCCGAGATTGACCCCTCCCGGGCCGCGGAGCAGCTGGAGAGCTGCGTCACCCACGCCTCCGAGTCCCAGTCCGACGCCAGAGGAGTTGATGGCCACGAACCCGGTCACGACCGCCAAATCCCCTCTGAAACCACCAGATCTACGGCGGCGGCGGGGTCGAGGGAGCGGACGAAGAGGAAGCGCTCGCGGGCGGCGTCGGCGGCCTCGACGAAGAGTGCGGAGGAGGCGGAGAGCCAGCGGATGGCGCACATCGCGGTGGAGCGCAACCGCCGGCAGCTGATGAACGACCACCTCGCTGCCCTCCGCGCCCTCATGCCCCCCGCTTTCGTCAAACGAGTAATGCTCTCTTCCTCACCTCCTTCCAGTTCCATCCATCTATCGATTTGGACGGTCCTGATTTGACAGCATCGTGTTCGGAAGCAGGGGGACCAAGCCTCCATCATCGGTGGGCCATCGACTTCGTCAAGGAGCTCGAGCAGCTCCTCCTCTTTCTCCAGGCCAAGAAGCGGCTGCGCATGTCGGCCGCCACCACCGCCGGCACGTCCGCCGCCTCATCCACATGCACGACGCTCTCAAGATCCACCACCAGCGAGGACGAAGGTTGCCCCGTGCCGGCGCCGGCCACCGCCGCGTCGCTGGAGGGCTTCTTCATCTCGCCGCAGTACACGAGCTACTCGCAGCCCAGCAGCAGCACCGGCGCGTCAAGGAGGACGGCGAGGAGTCGCCGGCGGCGGAGGAAGGGGTGGACGTGGAGGCGATTGTGGTGCAAGGGCACGTGAATCTGAAGGTGGTGGGCGGCGGCGGGCGGGGCAGCTGGTGCGTGCCATCTCCGCCCTGGAGGAGCTCCGCCTCTCCGTCCTCCACCTCAACATCATCTCTCTCGACCCCTCCTCCATCGTCTACTCCCTTAACCTCAAAGTTAGTAATGAAGTTGTTTTACCAGCCTTTTAATTAATAAGCTTAAGCTTTATTTATTTAAGCACTAAAGCTGAGATATTTTATGCGTAATCTAATGGTGAAACGAAACAAACAAACAGATGGAGGAGGGTGCAAGCTTGGGTCGGCAGACGAGATAGCAACGGCGATGCATCAGATATTTGGCTACATCAACGCCTGCCGATGACGCTGGGTCTTATCATGATAGAGAGAAAGATGACATGGGCCAAGGACTTTAGGTGGTCCAGGGCTATGCTATTGCTACTGTTGCTGCACTGTGGAGGGGTTAGCATCCAGGAAGCAGCGGGAGCAGAGCATGGCAGCAGCTTTTCCTGCTCTCTGGAGACCGTGGAAGAGAGGATCTTGTACTGTTGTTTCCATCTTTCGAGCTGTCAGTCCCTCTGATTTTTTTTCTTTTTTTGTTTTCCGCTTTCCCCCTAGTCGAAAGTAATGGATGCGCCTTTTGAGATCGCAGGCGTTGAACATCTACGCTCATGATTACGGATGATGCTCAAGGGCCGTATATTTTATATTATTCTAATTTATTGTACGATGAATTATATTTTTGAGTTTTCTTGTTTTATAAATATTCTTAAATAATTTTATAGTTCAAAATTTTTAATTGGGTTTTAAGTTCTCAAACGTGATTTAATATAACCTGTCCTGCCGATTTCAAGTATTAAAAAGTTGCCCGTGATGTATGCATGACAGCTCGTTTCCTTGCCAGTATTCATATCATCGTCTAGATGATAATGTGGTATAGTGGTCGGAAAGTTTTACTTTGGTGATATAGTATGTGAAATGACAATGTAGCATCTAAAATAGCATTTCTCTTAAAAAATATCCAATGATCAAGTACCATATTATTGTCCATATATTATATCCATTTGTTTTGATAATATAACATATGGATGTTGAGTTGACACTCAGAATGTTTTTGTCCAAAAACATAGAGAATCATCGATTACCACATCTTCATCTATTTTTTATCTTGATGATACAGTATATGGAGCATAATTTACTGCTCGAATATGATATGATATCATCTACATATGGTATATCATCAAAATAAAAAAGATAATTTTTATATTATATCATAGCCTACCAAAGAAAAGAAATGGCACTTGTACATTATGCACAACTTATCGGTATTAGAAATTGATCAAAATCAATTAAAATGGTTACGATTATATTAGATGATACATAAAATTTAAAATTTGATTAAAAATCTAAATTTTTAAAATTTTTGTAGAATTTGCGGGAGCAAGAACATAATTTACCGTCGCTCTTTTTCTTAGTGTTGTGTTTGGCTTTCTCAGCCACGATGTGGAAGTATTTGCGTGGGCAGTGACATGGCCGTTGATTTATTGCATCAAATATCAATATTAAAGCAGTCTTCCAGCTCACCACCGATCGTTGGACCGGGGGTTCCTCCTCTCGCGGCTGGGGGCTTGATCCGGGAAAGCGGGTTGCGATAAATACGCGTTTCTTGTTTCGGCAAGCTGGCACCTTTGGTTCATGGGAATTCCATCAGAGAGTTCTATCATTGATCACATTTAAAATTAATGATGCTTTGGGGATAGAACCTGCATGAATCACATTAAAATTAACGACATTTTTGACTAATAATTTTGGTGATTCTTAGTCCTTTGGATAAGTTTTGTTTAGGATACGATTGGTTACGAAAACATAAAGATTAAAATTAATAATTTTTATTTACACATGTGGTATAAGTTCTCAATTTTTATAAAAGTAATTAAAAATTATTTTTGAGAAATATTTTTATGTTGCAACCAGACGTATTCTTGATGTATCGTCCTTGACATTGGGAGTCAAGCTTTGTTTTCATGTGGAATCTTGTTATAAGTAAACGCATACTAGAGGCTAAAAGTAAAATGTTAATCAAAGATGAAAGGTTGGATTTAACGCTTGATCAACAAAACCCAAATGTTAAAAGGCGATCATCGAGTGGTTGGTTCTTGATTGCCTTGTTTCACCTTTTAGCATAGATGAATAAAGTTGCCATCCATTACATATAGAGAAAGATTTCTCTTAAAAGAAAATAACAATGAGCCGAGCTTTTCTGAGTAGATCATTCAAATTAATAATCCGACTACATAACACATGGACTCACTCGATTCTTGAGAAAAAATTTTTTTTTTTAACTAAAATATCATTACTAGAAGGTTGATTTTTGTCTAAAAAATTATTTTGTCATATTTGGTTGATTGTAAAAAAATAATTTATTACAGAATAATTTAAATTGAGTTGAGCATCTATTTTTTTAAAAAATGTATAAATACCTATCAATATCATATCTTTAATAGAATGAAAATATTATTCTATTTCATACATTATTATTGTTTATAATAAAAAATTATGATAATTAAGAATATTTTTCACTGTAAATCATTATAGATTTGAGGTACTGTTGATGGATGCTGTAGTCCAATCTAAATAAAAAAAAATTTCGAGATCATCACTATTAGCAGACTTCCAGAGAAAAGGAAATGTCTATCAATAATATACTCATTATTTAAATAGAAACTTTTCTCAAAACAAGATTTGAATAAATAATATCGTAACAAAATTTATAATCTCAAGAAATAGGATAACGTGATCATTGGAGCATTACCATCATTACGGAAGCAAGCAAATAAAAGTGTTTAGCTTGATATACACTATCCATCCTTCTCTTGTCAGCTTAAGTTTTGGGTCCATTGATTAGTTAATGTGTATCAATGTTTACGCTTCTGAAAATTATGAGTTCAAATCCTCCATGCCACAAATATTTCAATCCACTCAGGAGGTATTTGATTAGAGGAAGTAGAGGTCTGGAATCAGAATCGGAATAGGTGACTTCTATTCCAACTGTTTGATTGGGAGGACTCCAATTCCGATTTCAGAGTGGAATAAAAATGGCTCAATCTATATAGAACTCAATCTCTACTCTTCTCTATGGATTCAAATTTTCATTTCAATTCCGGTTTTGATTCCGATCACGAACTAAATGTTTTGAAAAATTTGACCATTCCGATTTCAAGCTATTCCGATTCTCATTTCCTTTCTGATTCCGGTTACGAACCAAACACCCTCTCAATGTGGTCCCTTGAAGTGTGTGGTCTAGGCTGCTTAGGAGGACGGGAGTGTTAAGCTTGATACTGTTAATGCCAACTTAAACTCTTGGGGTCAATTAGTTAACAAATATTGGATTGGTATGGAAGACAATGAGATACAAGAAAGAAATGACAAAATACTACCAACTTCTCAACATATCATGTTTCCCATCTTTCACTAATGTGGAGATATCTCTTCAGCTGAGTCACAACTACCTGTTCTTGTTTCTGACAAGCATTGCAAGGACCATTGTTAGCGATAATAATAAATGCAGTAAGGTTTTTGAAAATGAATTATGTTCTATGATATTTTATTTTGATTGTTACACTCCTTTTATTTCTTCCCAAAAAAGCTGAACACATTTGGTTAAGAAGCATATTATTGAAAAAAAAGCCTATAAGGCAATAGAGAATGAAGGAGATCCCCTAATCATGTGCCTTACTAAAGAAAAGAGGTCGCTTCCTAAAGTTTATGCATCCTCTCCCATATTACCCAATGGTGAAGAACCATCAAAACTGCTTTCTGAACATGTTTGCTCAAAGTTCCTCGATAGTTATAACCTCACCCAACAATTATCCATACCCATAGGTTCGGATCGGATTCGGATTCGGGTTCGGATAGAAAATAGCACTACCCATACCTTACCCATATCCGTACTATAGTTTCGGGTTTTATCCAAATTTGAACCCAAATCCGGTCAAACCCTATTTTTCGAGTTTGACCGGGTTCGGATAGGATGTATATCCATCGGATCGGATCAATTTTGCCATCCCTAAAGCTGTTGGATAGAATTCGGATTCCAAGTCTTATTATGTCAGGTTTGGGTTTAGAAAGTTCCATAACCAAAACCTGAAACCTGGCCATGTAGAGTGTAGACACCCCACTTTTGGCATCATGCGCACTCCAAAACCAAGTTGCAAGGCTCAATTATGCATACAAACACTCCACATTTCATGCACATAGACTCTAGGCTCCTTGATGCAATAGTTTAATTGTTAAAAGATTCTAATGGCAAAATGTGCACCTTTAGAATGTTCCGATTCTCATTAGATCCTTAGATCTAATTTACCACCTTTTAAGATTGGTGGCAGATTTTGGTCATTGGAACGCTTTGACAACTAATGCTTGCTGTTAATTTCAAGATCTGAATGCTTGCTATCTATGTCATCACACAGAACGGCTTAGCGGCTTTCAGATTCCTTGGAGGCAGAACCTCATCATTGTATTGTTTCGATGCTTAGTTTTTGCAGTTGACATTCTCTAAAACGCTCTTGTATTCTAATTCTGCATCTCTCTTCTTTCTTTTGCAGCCATCCTCCATGGAGACATCTCGGTGGCCAACGATCAGGCAGCGATCACAGCTAAAGGAGGAGGGTCTTCGAGTTGGACAGCCATATAAGCAACAATCTTCCATCAAGCACAGAGAGTGGTGCAACATGGAGCATGGGTTATCTGCTATGCATCGTACGGTGCAATGCATAGTACATCATCCATCGTATGATGGACGGTCGCACGTGGATACATGTCCATTGCATGCGGCCGTGCGCGGCAGTCTATCACGCAATGGATGGGATACGCTGTGTACCGCACGGTGTGGTGCACAGTAGAGGATCCGCGTAGTGCACAGTAGAAGATCTGTGCAGTGCAACATGCTCTACACATCTGATTATATACATGTACACATATATACACATATACACAGACATGAATATATTTACGTATGTATCTGTTAGTTTTTAATAAAAAAAAAAGGGCATAGAATAGTGAAACTATAATACATCTGCAAAGTTCCTAATCATGTCATTTATGGTCTCTTATTGCAATTCATGCTTGAGCTTTGATTTTTTGAGGATCTTTTCAATTTTCACATCTTTTGAATAAGAATCTGTTTGACTATTCTTACGTGATTGGACTGAAATTTTATAGGATTCGTTGGCTTATCCATTTAAGCATAGTCTTATATCAATCAAACTCTATTCAGTCCAAATTCTATGGGATGGAAAAGATTTTCATACAGTGTCTTTTTCTTTCTACAACCCTACAATTAGAACCTGAATTGGTTTGAAATGGTTATTAAAAAATGTAAGCTAGATAGACGAACATGCTCAGTTCCTATAGAATTTTTAGTGCAATTCTAAAAATAATCTGAACAGACGCTAATAGTTGAATAAATATCCCTTCCTCGTATAGGTTTTAACATTTTTATATTATTATATTTCATGTTTTGTGGTTTATGAGATAATATTTGAACGCAGAAAGTACTTTGAAAAAACTAGTGTGAAAATATAGTAAAATAATTTATTAAACATTTGACTTCCGTCTAAAATCCGACTCAATATCGGATCTTTTTTGTGTCCAATATTGAATATAGATCGAGGCTTTCAATTGAATTTAGATTTCGGTTCGGATTTAACAAATATAATTATGATTTGAGTAATCAATATGGCAAAACCCAATCCAACCTGACAGATTGACACCCCTAAAAGAATCCCGTGAAGCAAACTAGACAGGGTACCTGGCTGCCAGTGCTGGACACCATGCACCGAGACTTGTACTACGGACGGAGCCTTTCCGTGCGAACTACAAGACTTTCACTTGGCCGATTCCATAGGCCTCTTTCTTTTCTTTCCTTTTTTTTTTTTTTACTTAACGGATGCTCGCACTGATCTGATATGAATGTACCTCAAAGATTCAAAATAAGATATCCTACGGCATAGCCGAGCACGTCTGACTCTGATTATGATATGCTTAATCACGTAGAAGATGATCCGGCCAGCAATACTGTTCATCTTTCGAAAATATACTAAACAAAATTATAGTGAAGTTATAAGGACAGATCCAAATATCCTGAAGGAACAAATAGATCTTCGATTACGTCGTATCGCTCCGAATCTAATCTATCATAATAGTAAAATTTTTCACAATAATAATCTTCTCCGCCTGCAGTTTTTATCAAGCACAAATAATACAAACGCAAACAGTGCGAAGCTCAGCATCTGGAACAGAAGGCTCGAAAAGATATGATCCCTCTACCGTCAGCAATCTAACATCAGATCTTCGGATGATAAAGTCAGCATCACTCCTGCTATCTCTTATACTGCTATCAAAATTTACCTTGACATGTCCCAAAGGAGAAGGCCTCTAGGAAATGAAAATAACTCTCCAGATCACTGCGAGAGTAGCATGGGACCCCAAGAATTGGAGGCAACAAAGAGTGGGCTAGCAGCATTGAAGTGGCTGAACTCAACAGCCAAGTAAAAAGTCCTCTCCAACACGCAGTGAGCAGGAACCACCTCAGCATCAAAGACCTAGCTGTTCCTAGAGAGCCAAATCTAGTAGGCGACATATACTATCCTATCCTCCCAAGCACAGATAGATCTCTCAGTAATACTCCGGTGGATTGCATCCAGGAAGTGGCCCAACCAAGGACCACTGCTCGCGTCCCACGACTGACCACCTGTCCTCTTCCAAATGATCCTTACTCTCGGACACCGCAAGAGGGCATGCTCTGTCGACTCATTCTCCAACCCGCAGATCGGGCAAGCCACTACAAATTTCATACCTCTATCCTTAAGTAATCCTTAAGTAAGGTATGCATCAGAAGTCGGTCCCAGACAACCTTCTAGAGAAAGTGCCTCACCCTGAGATGAGCAATCATCCTCTAGATCCAGATTGCCTCGATCATGGTACTCGCTGCAAGTTTGCAAATCTTGGATAGATCTCTCGTGGGGCTCTTGGGCAGTAAGAATGGCCATCAGATCATGGCTACTGTGGATAGAGATTGGGATGGTGAGGATTCGATCAGCAAGCCGGCCACCGAATAGATAGATGATATCCTATGCTCTCCACTCCTTACCATTGGCAGTGATCATATCACAGACACAGCTGACCGTCCATCTCACATAAGAATAGCCAAATAGATTCTTATTCAAAAGACACGAAAATTGAAAAGATCCTCGAAAAATCAAAGCTCAAGCATAAATTGCAACAAGAGACCATAAATGACATAATTAGGAACTTTGCAGGGGTTCGAGCTGCTCACGGTTGCTCGTTCATCTGAAAAAAGATTTATACCCGTGCCCTAATAGTCTTGACTTAGATCAAATGGCTGATTGAAGATGGGAGATTTGTGGATGTTAGCCAGGATGCATGGATTCCAACTTTTCTTCATCCGATAGCCGACATTGGTCAACATAGTGATAGGCGACCAGCTTCGTGTTTGTGATCTGATCATTGTCGATGGTAGAGTGGAGAGCTTAAGATATCACCCATCTGTGAGTCTCACTCTCAGACAAAACAAGTAGTAATCATAAACAGCATCATAAATTTATATCTATGTTACCATCAAAAAAAATTTATGTCCAAAGGTTATTTTTTTGAATAATTTGTTGCAGTTTATAAACATTCATATAATTCTTGATCAATCATTTACTTGATCAAGTATCATTTTACCATAAAAAAATCTTGAATATGCAATTTATTAATTTTTCAATAACTTGGAGATTTTTGTTGCTATGCTTGCAACAAAAACATCTATTACATGATGTTAACTCATATGTCTAAGGCTAAAATAGTTCGGTGGGTTAAGTTTAAATAATTTTTAAAATCAAATCGATATTTGGATTTAAAAATTTTAAATTAAATATTTGACTAATCATAATCGATTTCTTCAGTTCACTTTTGTGTCGGTTCGGTTTGTTCACGTAATTTTTCAAATATTTAAACGATTTGAACGATTTTTTGGTTGAAACGGATTGATCGATTTGATTTTTATTTTTTATTTTTTATTATAATCTATAATCAAACTAAATTTAATTTAAATTAGATTGAAATAAGATCAAATCAATATTTTAAATTCTTAATTCATATAAAGTGCATGATCCAATTTTGAATATATATATAACATAAGTGTACATATAAATATATAAAGTATATAACATAGATGTATATATAAATATATAAAATAATAATATTTTAATTTTGATTTATTAATTCGTATCAGTTTTAACAGTTCATATAAATCAATAAATTAATAACTAATTAAATATCGATTTTTTTATTATATTCAATCGAATCGAACCAGTTAAACCGTCAAACCGTCTAACTCGAGGGTTTAATCGAAATTTTTTACACTCCTACTTATGTCTGCTCTAGATTCTCTTTTGCCAACATGATATGGGGGACATGTAAATTTCACAGGGGGCGATCAAATTATGTAGCATGTCATGACAATGCCATGTCTGCACCATGATCTGGCATTACGAGCACTGGTTTAATAACATTTTCATATGTCCGCTTATTTTAACTTTCCTTCGGGTTGGCTGGTTCGAAGCAAGACGTGGGTTGTACCTTTCAGAAGAACGATTGATCTTTTTTTATGGTGTGAACTATTGGGTCGTTATTTTATATAATTTTTAAAATATGATATCTCCTTATAATTTATGCTGATAGATGAAAGAGAAAGGTTGGGGAGTCTTGAAAGTTGTACAGAATACGATCCAATGCCAAAAAAAATCAATCATTCTTTTTCACGCAAAAGATACAACCCAAACCCTTTTGAGCATGGGTAAGGGGGATATAGACTACGTGAGAGAAAGGGTATGTTGGAGTCTTGCCGCTGTAACATTATTGATTGCTCTGGACCACTTGATGTCACAATTCTGAGAGTCAAATCTTGTAGCCTTATTAGGACAAAAGCATAGCATGGCACTAAGAAATTATTGGTAGTTCAGGGATACTGCTATCTTCCAACGGCAGGCAAGAGAATCTTTTCTATGTCAGGCTGACAAGGCATCATTCTAATTTGGCCTCACATAAAACATTAGGGTTAATATGGCTTCCCTACACGATTTTTATCATGTACCACTGTACTAGAAAGATAAATCTACATGAGACTTGTGAAGAATCATTACAAAGAATTGCAAAGATTACATGCATTGCAAGATAGATTAACACCCGTAGATATGAAGACAAACCCTCTAAGAATTACGCGGCGTTCTCCTCATCTCTTTCTTCCTTCTGTCTCTTTGTTGGCTAAATTAATCGAACTAATCCAATCTTAGCCCAATTCAATCCGAACCTGTACGATTTTGAAGCCGAGCTCAAAATTTTAGGCCGGTTTGGACCAAGGAAATTGGTCTAAAGGTCGTGTTGGATAGGCGGAGTTGTTAAGGTCTTTAAGTTGTGCCAGGCTGATCTCCAAATAAGTTCGTTGTTTGAAAACACCTCATCCGCATCTTTGAAGAAAATTCAGCTTCAACATTCTAGAAATCTAACCCTCCTTAGGTTCGGATGATCCATCAGCTCCTCAAAGGATGCCGTACCTTCTCCCTTATATGGTTTCCGACAGGATGCCATCCATGACAATGCGAGCAGCTGAAGGATTGGGAAAAACATTCCTATCATGCCCTCCAAAAGACAGTCCAGTCGCATACTGCCAATAAGAACGCGTGGAATAAAAAATCTCCAGTCCACCTGACAACAATTCCAATTAAATAGAAGGCCTCCATGAACTTGACCCGTCGACCATGTTCTACACCTGTCAAGGACTCTATCCCTAATGGCCAATACTGGAAACAAATTAGGTCCAACTAGATGGTTTACAACTTTCATCATGGATAAATCGCAGGCTGCATTCCATAATGTAACTATCATCAGACAAGTATTTCATGCCAAATTATTTCATAGCTTCCTTTGAGGGAAGGAAACAATTTACAGGTTTCAGGCCTGCAATAGAGTTTATATAGAAAAAGCCTTTCCATGTTGGCAATATTTCAAATTACTACTCGACCAACTTTCATAGGGAAAAAGAGCTTCTATCAGAACATCAAGACAAACCAAAATATCTCCGGACCAAGTAGGGGCTCCAATACACGATTGGACAATCTACACATTCCTATTGAGGAAAATGACAGTTGAATGGAAAAACTGGATGCTATCGAAGTACTTTCTTCTTGGGTTCGAGTACTGGAGGATCGATGTCGATGCCCATATTAGCTGCAGTACCAGCTACAATTCTCATGGCAGATTCAATATTTTTGCAGTTCAAGTCCGGCAGCTTTTCTGTTGCTATTGCACGTAGCTGCTCGATTGTTATCTTCCCACCTTCTCTCGCTTTGGTTCTTTTGAACCTTTCTCAACTCCTAAGCATCACAAATGGTTTTGTCAATTTAGCAGAAAGCCGCAAGCAAGGTTAGCAAAAAAAAAAAAAGAACAGGATATAAATCTATCACCATTGAACAAACTTCTTTCCCTACATGCATCAAAATTTCTGTAGGTGTCCAATCTGCCATTTGTGTTTCCTGTCTGAAGCAATATCATTTTACTACTTGGTGTACAGTGTAGGCCAATGGAAAAGTGGCATGTGTGAGTAGTGTATAACACACATTGGAGGATGTATTTGGGGAGCAACTTTGATGGCAAATTCAGAGCCCATTTGTTTGCACTATCGTACATATATACATGCATCCATACAGACATGCAGGCACACATACCAAAAAGACATGCATGCACACATACAGATATCAACTTCTACTAAAAATTTTGATGCAATTCAAGAAAATTTAGCATAAATATTTTATTCCGAATATTAGTGACTCTACAAACCATCATTAAAGGTACATGACATATGCAATCACTACACCAATTAAAGATTGAACTGCAAGGATGTGGTTGATTTCGACTAAGTGTACCGTATCCCTACTTCAGTTACTTATGGGTAATGTTAACTGCACGAGATAGCAGCATAGATTGATGAGAGCATGTGGCAACCATTTTGTATTCTCTCTCTTTTCAGTCCTTTACTCTTATTTGACCTAGGTTCAAGCCCAGATCTCAGTCCTAGAAGTCCAGGCTCTTGGTGACCAGGCTCTTCAGTTTTAAGATTTACAAACAATAGATATGGATTTTTTGCATTTGCAAGAGGACATTTCAGCCACCTTGCAAGTTCTCTCATTTATTTTGACTTGGTACTTAGCAGCACCAGATCTCTTAGTCTCGTGTGTCACCTTTTAGCTTCCTTAAAACAAATGGCACACAATTAGGTGGAGATTATTCAGTACTATGCCTATAGATAGAAAAAGTCAAGGAAGGTGTCATACTCTGAATAGAAGTTTGGATAAAGATTATCCAAGTATGGAGACATCCAGGTTCTTTCCTTTGAGCAAGTTGCTGTCTGCATGACAGTCCTCAGACAAAACACATTTCAGATGATTATCCTTATAACACTATGGATTTCTTACACACTAAATCTTAGTTTTGTCCACAGAACAAACTGAAACAAACCCCAATTTCCTGTCCGGTCAAAACTGAGATCCAATAAACAGCCAGTGAGTCTTGATTATCATCTAAACAAGGATGCTTAAATCTTCTCCGACTATAAGTACTCTCGTTACAAAACAGATGCAATTTTTTCCCTAAAAGGCATCACATGCATATTGCTTGCAGCAAAATAAGAACTTAAAGCTCTAATAATAACTCCCATGTTTACCTAGACTGATATTAAACAAAAACTGGATCACTAAATTTACAAAAAGCTATTGAAACATTTTGATCAAACTGACTTACTGGGCTCAATTGCTTCATAGTTGAGTCAGTTCCTTCATACTTTTCTATGACCATCGATGTTCTCTTTCACTTAATCGGCAATTTTATTATTGAAACCCTGCTTATAATCTCCATGCTACTCTGGCCCTGACCATATTTATGTCTCAGCAATGTACCTGATGATAAATTATTTTAGCTTTGAAGCATCCAGACATGATCTCGTAACTTCAGAATCTTCAATTCCTTGCATTACAAAAGTTAAGAATCAGGAGCTGCAGCACTGCAGTCAGCATATCACATACTCTTCAATTAAGGGAACTTTGTAATTTCAAAAGATATTTTTCATTTATCAATGTTAGGATTTGACGCCTCGAGATTCAGCCCACATTGAGCACACAGCGAGGTTCGCGGCGAAAAACGGAGTCCAACGAGACGAAGATCACCTGAAACGGAGCTCGGATGGAGGAGATATGAGCTTTCGAAGTCGGCACGAGACCCGAGGCGGCGGAGGG